>CM050412.1:39416213-39436213 GCA_027564155.1 Gymnocypris eckloni scoliostomus
AATTAAGTTCTTAGCAATGCATATTAATAATCAAATTAGGTTTTGATATATTTACAGTAGGAACATGATCTTAATATCTAATGATTTTTGTCATAATATGAAAAATGTAAAATTTTGAGCCATACAATGTATTGTTGGCTATTACTACAAATATAGCTGTGCTGCTTATGACTGCGTTTGTGCTCCTGGGACACACACACACATATATATATATATATACACACTATAAAGCTATTTGTTAAAAGCAAGTTTAGTTGAAATGTGCATGTCTGTGGGTAATGTGTGCATCGTTGTTGTCTCACCCGGCCTGAGTGACGGCCGACACGTCGATGCCCAGATGATGAGGACGAGGCAGTGTGCAGATGAAGCTCAGGTCAGACGCTCCGAACACACGCACCGTTCCACTCGCACACGCACAGAAGATCAGGTCCTCCGTCACCACCAGAGAGTGAGCAGAACTCGTCTGCAGACACACACAAACACACATGCAGACGCACACACACACACAGACACACACACACACACACACACACGCAGACAGACACACACACACACACACACACACACACACACAGAGACACACACGAGCGCACACACACACACACACAGGTCAGCACAGGCGTGTCTCAGGAAGCGGAGGTGGTCTGCTGTGACCGCACTGACCTGCAGATGGACCCAGCGGTCCAGAATTCTGCGGCTGTTGAACTCACACAGCAGACCGGACGCAGTGACGCAGAAGGTGCTGCTGGACCTCGGGCCTCGTCCACACGCCACGGCACAGAAGAAGTTATTCTGCAGCTCCCCGAGGAGCCCGGAGCGGCCCATCAGCGGCACGGGACACGCACGCTGCAGAGCATCATGGGAACACTCCAGCAATCATTAAAGCCGCTCTCTCAAAATATAACTACTACACTCTTTAAAAACCAAGCTTCCATGCGGAGGTTTTCTATGGAAGCCTGTTAATGCCAAAAAAATATGTAATTCCAACTTTTTATTTCACAATTCGGACTTAAATTGCTATTTTGTATTCCACTATTCTGAGAGAAAAAATGTATAATACAGTAATACAAATATTCACCCCCCTCTCAGTTGTCACGAAGGGCAAAATTAGCGATATACACCAAAACCACTTTTCGTACCAGACTATAAACATACTTTTTTCTGCTGAAGAAAATCTGAAGTATCGCTGGAGCTCCAGGGATGGATGATCAAACACTTTAAATGATCAGCTAATACAAAATAAGAGTCTGTGTGTTGAAGAGAGTTTGTAGAGAAACTGGAAGCTGGTTTTCCGTCATCACCGTACCTGATCAGCACGAGACGGCTCCAGGGTCAGGGTATATTCTGGCAAACCGTTTGCCAACTACGTCTAGCAATCGGCAAAGCAAACTGTGGTGCACCCCAATTACCAACACGCGATGGGTAACTCGCAAAGCACAATGTTATTTTCTGTTTTCCCAGCACGGTACCATAGAACGGCATAAAGCAAGAGGGTTAAGAAGTAAGAGGCGGGGCACCAGTTAAAAATTTCAAAGTTAAAGTTCACGCAAACCGGTATTAATAGACAAGTTTTAGTCAAATATTGATTGTTTATAGCTGAATTATTAGAACGCAATTATATTTGGAACATTAGAATATAGCTATTAATCCAATAAAGAATTCAACGATATAAGATATAGTGGCATGACAACCCCATTCTTGTGTTATCTTAATAAAATATCGAATTTCTAATATATTTAAGTGCACACCACCAGTGTAATGTAATTGTACAGTCCATAGATTTAAACCTAATAGTGGTTCTCAAACTGGTGATCATGAGCCACACTTGACATGTTATGAACTATATTATTTTTCATAAGCCTATCATCAGATAAATAAGACTTCGACCAACAGAATATCAATGCATAGCGCATTATATTGTATTATTTCATTAATGTTTTTTTAAGTTTTAAATAGTTTTGTTTCATTAATTTTCTGTGGGAGGGGGCACGTGTGTGTGTGTGGAGGGGTGGAGGGGGGAGGGGGGGTCTGTTTACCACCAGTAGCCAACAGCAAGTTCTTTACTTACATACATTTATAAGCAAAACTTTTTCAAGACGCTTTTTTGACTGTCAATATAGTTTTAATAACAGCATGTGATTTGTTCCAATTGTGTCCGTGCTTTTCTGGTCCATGGTGACTATACTGAAAGTTATCAGACATAAAGTTATACAAAAATTACATATTTTTTAAGTTTTTGTCTTTTCCTCACTCAGAGTTGCTCTCAGATCCATAGAAGACTCCTACGTAGAAGCTTTAAGAATACGAAACATTTGCACTAGATGGTAGGCATAGGCTACAGTGTGTATGGTTACTGTTTTAGAATATAGTAATGTAAAATGACATGTAAAAATAAATTGTAAAAGTTCTTTAAATCGGATAAATAAGTGAATATACATTTACAAACATATGCCAACGTATTGTAAATGTCTAGGTCATTTGTGGTCAAATGGTCCAAATGTAATTTATATAATCATTTAAGAAATAATGCAGTCCAAGGGCTGTATGGTCATAATAAACAATGGTATAGCTATTATTTCAGTCAAATGCTTTACCAAAGTATTGACGTAAAACGACCTCTAAGCGGCGTACTGGCGCTATCGCACGTCAAATGGATGTAATGTGATGCAAGGCGTTATTTTTGCTTAAATTGTCGCGGTTTCTTGTCGCGGTCCTGCAGCAAGTTAAAGATGTCTTTGGCTTTGGGAACAACAACCTATACACTCAGAAGGGGCAGTTTGTCTGCAGTACTTCGAGAGGATGACATTACAGTGGACAACTTGGCGAGAATTTGTAAGGTTTGTTCTCGTTAAACTGTTTTAATCTTTGATATTAAAAGACCCCCGGAATTCTCCGGGCTCAAAATTTAGTTTGTCCAGTCCTCATAGAAAAAGTAATACTTTTCGAATATTTTAAGTGTAAAATTACGGTGACGTAATACTGCCCACACATAATATTTTTTCCACTCAATTATGTCGTTATAACGAGATCTTTTCTCGTTAAAACTAGATCTTTTCTCGTTAAAACACCATATTTTCTCGTAATAACGAGATCTTTCTCTATTTTCTCGTAATAGATCTTTTCTGGTTAAAACGACATATTTTCTCGTAATAAGGAGATCTTTTCTCGTTAAAATGACATATTTTCTCGTTATGTGTCATTATAATAGATATATGGTAGGGCTGAGGTGAGCGAGTGTCCGCTGCTCAGTCTGACATAAACGAGGATCTGCACGCTGCTGAATTGAAATACACTGTTTTAAATGTATTTAATGTAATGGTTTTAATTATAGCAGCATGTTTATTAGGATTAATCTCCAATACAACATTATCCAATAACAGCACTCCGACCCATGACTTGTTTAGGCTATATATGATCAGATCAAAACAGTTATTTTTGAATAATTGACTCTATATTTATTTATTTGAATGACTGAAGTTTGATTGAACAACAAATCGAAATATGAACAAAGATAAATAAAGATAATTTTTCTTAGGTTAATAATAATAATTATTATTATTATTATTTTTCTGTTTAAAAGCAAACAAATTAAGCTAGATTTTCAGAGGCCTATTTTTGTTCGTGGGTAAACAAATGAGCTGTTTTAATATTTGTTTCACATGTGGGCGGCCTTGATATACTTTAGTCTGATTATATATTAATTATGTATTAATGATTTAATATTATTAAATGATCTTTAGCTGAATCATCGCATCGCGTTCTTCTTATGGGTTAAATTGCAGGCTTTGCTTTACTGAAGGAACAGTCTTGCGCTGGGTGTGAGCACTGAACACAATAGTACAGATGAAAAGACTGTACAGTATCTCTTGCTGGATTTAGGCTATACGAATTAAATAAACACAAACTTGTTTTCGATTGTTTTATTTAAGTAGACCTTTAGACATAAGGCGCCAGAAAGCGCACGCTGTTATTTTACAAAAGCAATTCGTAACATTTTGTTCTTATTGTGGAAGTATATAAAATTGCTTTCCTCGGTTATCACAATTTAAGGGATCGCGTCGGTGTCGCCGAATTGAGAAGAACAGTGGTGTGCTTTATATGAGATAAAGCAACATCCAGACTGTATGAAACGTTATTGTGACTAATTTGCAGAGCGGTGCAGATGAACTCTTATTCTGCGTGATGGGATAGACAGTAAAGACAAGCTGAGTTAAAACATTGATTGTTTTAGGGGCCGTCCTCGGTTCACAGCAACCCGGGACTATCAGAGATGGATAAAACAGTTTTTATTAACATTAAACATTTAATTTAATATTTGTATATTATTATTATTAGGTTATGTTAACTTGTTAGGGCTATAGGCCTATTTCTATTTCATATAATATAATATTTTATTACTTTCCCATTTAAATTCGTGTATCGCTTTACCTAATTAACGTTTTGTACCAGAGCATGTGAGAGAAGTGGAGCGGTTCAATATTCCGCTGTGTGTGTGCGCACCGCTCAGTCGTTCACGGCCAAATCAAACACTCCGCTAATGTTCCGCTCACGCTCACCGGTAAACCAAATCCCGCTCAGATCACGCGCTCACATTAAATGTCTCCTGTAACGTTAGGCCTATTTATTTTTTCCTGTTTATAGTGAAATTATTGAATAAATGTCTCAATCAAACATTTATGTTTCAGGGTGAAATTGTTTTAATAGGGATGTTCATTAACCGTTAACCACTCATAAGAATTTTGACCGATTACAATCAGTTAAACGGGTTAAAGTCACTTATTTATTTATTTTTAGTAATTTATTAAAATATGTTAAAAGGTTTGCTGCATGGTTAAAATACGCTAGTTTTTTAGAGAGAGCAAGAGAGAGAGAAAAAACCAAGTCGCCTATAAGTCGCATTTTATTATTTAATTCTGAATTTGTTTTGTAAAATAAGACAAAAAATAGAATGCAGCTTTCTGCCGTCTGCTTTAATTTCGCGAAGCACAATAATGAAAAAAACTCTGCATACTCTAAAAAACACTGGGTTAAAAACAACCCAATTTGGGCTGGATAAATATAGGACAGAACACATTTGGGGTTAATTTTACCCAGTAAATCGGGTTGTTTATTTAACCCATCATAAATGGTTGATTTAACCCAGCTAATGGGTTTATTCGTTTCTATTATAATATTAGCTTTTTTTTACTTTATGCATGAAATAATATTTACAGATTTTAAATCCTCTAAACTTTTGTAAAATACTCCAGAACCACTGGTTTACGTGATAACTTCCTTTATTTCTAATTTGCTTGCTTTTATGTAAGCTTTACACATTGCCCTATTTAATCTCGTTTAACAAACATTAGAAGTAAAGATTAAACATTAAACCGATGTAATTCACAATTAAATGGACCACTCTGTAACTGTGTTTCCACCGTAACGGCGCTGGCTCTCATGCCGAGCTGGAGTCGTGTTCGGCGGGGACTGATCACGGATCAGACCGCCGCCCTGCACTTCACTCATGGACGAAATGAACTGCGATTGCCTTCATAACCTGACCAAAAACAAACAGTAAACAGCTCTGAGGACATGTTTTAACATCCAAAGTATTTGTGTTCTGTATCTTTATAAATACATCGTTTATTTTAAGCAAAGCATCAGATTCTTCATCAAGCAATAAAACCGACGCAACGCGAGCAACGTTTGTTTATTGATTCACACCCCGCGCCTGTATGTTGCTCTGCATACATTTGAACATATTCTGCACAGAAACAATTTTATAAATAAAATAAAATGTACACAAACTACCCAAACACTGGAAAAATAACTCAAATAAATTACCCAAAAGGCTCATCTCAGCATTTGGGTTAAAAAAATAATCCAGGACTTTTTTTTAGAGTAGGCTGCTTGTTGCACATTTCTTTTATTTTCTTAAATTATTATTTAAGTCAAAATATATTTTTAGTATAGGCCTATTTATTCGTTATAATATATAACGCCTAGCTTTATTATGTTGTTCTCTGCTTGCAGAAGTGCTGCAGGTGGGTGATATGATCATGTAAATCACTGTGTGCACATGCAGTTTTATTTTATGTACTTTATGTAATATTAGCCTATTCGTGATAAACTTGAATGCTGTGTACATCGCGTGCCATTGCCTACAGACCGGTAGCCTATGGTCAATATAATAATTAATTATGTAATAATTTATTTAATAATTCATAAAGGTCAAGTAAGTTTGTTTATGCATTAAACGAGAAATGGATGTTGTTCCCTCAACATAGCGAGGCCACGACATGAGGAGGCCTTTACCGTTATTGTTCATATTTCGATTTGTTGTTCAATCAAACTTCAGTCATTCAAATAAATAAATAGAGAGTCAATTATTCAAAAATAACTGTTTTGATCTGATCATATATAGCCTAAACAAGTCATGGGTCTGAGTGCTGTTATTGGATAATGTTGTATTGGAGATTAATCCTAATAAACATGCTGCTATAATTAAAACCATTACATTAAATACATTTAAAACAGTGTATTTCAATTCAGCAGCGTGCAGATCCTCGTTTATGTCAGACTGAGCAGCGCGGACACTTGCTCACCGACACATAACGAGAAAAATATGTCGTTATAACGAGAAAAGATGTCGTTATTACGAGAAAATATGTCGTTTTAACGAGAAAAGATCTCATTATTACGAGAAAATATGGCGTTTTAACGAGAAAAGATCTCATTATTACGAGAAAATATGGCATTTTAACGAGAAAAGATCTCGTTTTAACGAGAAAAGATCTCGTTATAACGACATAATTGAGTGGAAAAAATATTATGTGTGGGCAGTATTACGTCACCGTAATTTTACACTTAAAATATTCGAAAATTATTACTTTTCTATGAGGACTGGACAAACTAAATTTTGAGCCGGAGAATTTTCAATGGAGGGTGTCTTTTAATCTCAAAGATTAAAACAGTTTAACGAGAACAAACCTTAAAAATTCTCGCCAAGTTGTCCACTGTAATGTCATCCTCTCGAAGTACTGCAGACAAACTGCCCCTTCTGAGTGTATAGGTTGTTGTTCCCAAAGCCAAAGACATCTTTAACTTGCTAAAGGACCGCGACAATTTAAGCAAAAATAACCGCCTTGCATCACATTACATCCATTTGACGTGCGATAGCGCCAGTACGCCGCTTAGAGGTCGTTTTACGTCAATACTTTGGTAAAGCATTTGACTGAAATAATAGCTATACCATTGTTTATTATGACCATACAGCCCTTGGACTGCATTATTTCTTAAATGATTATATAAATTACATTTTGACCATTTGACCACAAATGACCTAGACATTTACAATACGTTGGCATATGTTTGTAAATGTATATTCACTTATTTATCCGATTTAAAGAACTTTTAAAATGTATTTTTACATGTCATTTTACATTACTATATTTTAAAACAGTAACCATACACACTGTAGCCTATGCCTACCATCTAGTGCAAATGTTTTGTATTCTTAAAGCTTCTACGTAGGAGTCTTCTATGGACCTGAGAGCAACTCTGAGTGAGGAAAAGACAAAAACTTAAAAAATATGTACTTTTTGTATAACTTTATGTCTGATAACTTTCAGTATAGTCAACATGGACCAGAAAAGCACGGACACAATTGGAACAAATCACATGCTGTTATTAAAACTATATTGACAGTCAAAAAAGCGTCTTGAAAAAGTTTTGCTTATAAATGTATGTAAGTAAAGAACTTGCTGTTGGCTAGTGGTGGTAAACAGACCCAACCACCCCCTCCCCCCCTCCACACACACACACACACACACACACACACACACACACACACACACACGTGCCCCTCCCACAGAAAATTAATGAAACAAAACTATTTAAAACTTAAAAACATTAATGAAATAATACAATATAATGCGCTATGCATTGATATTCTGTTGGTCAAGTCTTATTTATCTGATGATAGGCTTATGAAAAATTATATAGTTCATAACATGTCAAGTGTGGCTCATGATCACCAGTTTGAGAACCACTATTAGGTTTAAATCTATGGACTGTACAATTACATTACACTGGTGGTGTGCACTTAAAAATATTAGAAATTCGATATTTTATTAAGATAACACAAGAATGGGGTTGTCATGCCACTATATCTTATATCGTTGAATTCTTTATTGGATTAATAGCTATATTCTAATGTTCCAAATATAATTGCGTTCTAATAATTCAGCTATAAACAATCAATATTTGACTAAAACTTGTCTATTAATACCTGTTTGCGTGAACTTTAACTTTGAAATTTTTTAACTGGTGCCCCGCCTCTTACTTCTTAACCCTCTTGCTTTATGCCGTTCTATGGTACCGTGCTGGGAAAACAGAAAATAACATTGTGCTTTGCGAGTTACCCATCGCGTGTTGGTAAATGGGGTGTACCACAGTTTGCTTTGCCGATTGCTAGACGTAGTTGGCAAACGGTTTGCCAGAATATACCCTGACCCTCCAGATACCAGAAGCGCACGTGTCTGTTCCCCGCCGTGACGAAATGATTTCCGTCCTCGGAGAAGGACACGGCCGCCACCGTACTGGACACTTTATTCACCGCAATCAGAGCGTTCTTCTGCGGGAACGACAGGGAACATGTGTAACACGCCGCAGGCCATGATGGTGTAAATACTCGATAATGTCAAATGGCACAGACGGTATTAAGCGCACACCCCTCACGTACCTTCCAGGCCCACAGGTTGACGCTCATGTCGTGCTGCGATCCCACGCTCACGATGTATTTGCCATTGGGGGAAAAGGCCACGCAGGACACGCCGTACTTGTGCTCCAGCCGCTCAGAGACCAGCGACCCCTCGCTCACGTCCCACACACGCACCGCCGCCAGATGACCGCTCTGAACACCACACACACCGACCGGCGTTAACCAGACACACAAACACAACTACACACCTGAGACCGATGCTGACCTCTCCGGTGACCAGGTACCGGCCATCCAACGAGAACGCCAGCGTGCTGATCGCCTTCCTGGAGAACCACAAACATGCAACAGTGTTCACCCTCGGTGTGTGTAGAAATGTGTCTCAGCAATGGAAGTGAATGGGTGCCGTCAAATCAGTTAACATCTGGAGCTGAAACTAATCCAGCATTAAGACATGTTTAATGTCCATAACCCATAATAACTCTTCCTCGGTGATAAAGTGCATCAGCTGTCGTCTCTCGCATCAAAATCCAGTCTCATATTAGTTTAGAGCTGTTTTGATCTGTGCAGATTTCTCTCCTGATTCAGACCAGAACACTTTATCACTGAGGAAGAGTTATTATGGGTTATCAGATACAGAGAATGTTATGAACAAACATTACTCAACAGAACATTCATTCAAAGTTATCTGGTCTTTATTAAAGTTCTCAAAATGTTATTTAAACATCTTTATGCCACATTTTATTTGGAATGTTCATCTGAAGTTCTCTTTTAAATGTTAGACTTGTTTCAGAGAACATTCAAAATGAACTGTCCCATAATGTTTGGAAAATGACAATTGAATGTTTCCTTAATGTTTGTATATATAAAAAGTTCAGTAAACATTCAGAAATAAGTTTTTCGTCAGAACGTCAGAAAAACGTACTTTGAACATATTTTTGGTTTAACTAGTATTTGAGTTAAAACATCTTAATGCTGGATTAGTTTAATATTTTGTCTTCTCCAGATGTTAACTGATGGACTGGAGTGCTGTGATGTTTTTATTCTGACGGCACCCATTCACTGCAGAGCATCCATTGCTGAGACACTGATGAAGACACACACTCGGATGAACAGAGTGATATTTCTGACTGAACTATTCCTTTAACATCTGTATGTCTCTCAACACAAACACTGCAGTATTAGCTGATGTTTCTGAAGGACGTGTGATTAGGGATGGGTACCGTTCACATTTGAACCGGTACGGTACCGGAACCTTTTTTTGGTACTTTACTCTCTGTGTAATAACAAAAACATTTATTTCAGTCAAAAAGTAACTCTCAATTTAAACATTTTGAACAATTGGGCACTACTATTTATTATTTCCCAGATTTTTTTTCTTCTGATAATCAAATGAAAGCTTGAAGCATTTATTTAAAATGTTAATCAACTGAAAATTAAAACCTTAAATTTTTTGGCAAACAAACTAGATGTTTACGGTTAAAATAATACATGGTAGAACAAAATAGTTTTAATAATAATTGTATTTTTTTCTACAATTATGTGTTTAATGTGCTTGTAATAATTTTTTATCCTTTATTTAAATTAGTCAGTGAATGGAATATATGTAGACGTACATTACACTGTACAAAAGTAATGTATTTCTGTTACATGTTAAACCTCACTGTTGCATTGACGTTTATGTGTGTATGTATACAGTATGATATGATGCTCGTTTTCTCAGATGAAACTGTAAATTCTCATGAAGTGACTCACAGCTTTGTGAACATCACCGCGAGTTCACGTGTGCTTCAGTATTTGTGTAGTAAACAAAACCAGGTCTCTGCCATTCATACACACCGAGGCTAACGGAACATGCAGGATTCATATTTAAACCGTCTTTTTGCGTTTTAATATTCACACACTAGTTCATATCGCATAAAGAGTTGCAGGGGTGACATCATGCATACTCTCGTATGCGCGCTCAAATGCGGTATCGAAACCAGGTACCGAATGATTCAATGTGAATCGACGCAATTCGGTTGGTTCCCCTTTAAAAGTACTGAGTTCGGTACCCAACCCTACGTGTGATGCTGTAGCTCCTCACCTGGATGAGTTGATGAGATGCTGTTGTGTGTTTCTGGCCGGGTTCAGTAACACAACGACACACCTGAGTGACACGGAAACAAGCACTGCGTTCACAGTCCATTAATAGACCTAAATCATCAACTTATCGTTAAATTTTCATTAAAAGCTGGTTAATGCTCTTTTTACACTTAACAACACCTACTGTAGAAAACACCAGCAACATGTTCTCAATCAGGTCGATGCCATAATTTTAATTTAATATATTTTATGTCTTTCCACAAAAATCCTACTTAAACTAAATAATAATTAAAAATTATTTTTGAGAACTAGTTATGAGTGCAAGGCTCTGAACAAGACTGTTCAACACCACTCGTGACATATTAAACGAGATAAAGGTCAATATGCATTCATTAACTATATATGCTAACTAACTAAATATGATCTTTATGCATGTTATGATCTCACCCGGCCGGATAGGCCACCGTTCCTGAACACGGATCGCATGTTAAAGCACTGTTTCCCGCAGTCGTGATGCCAAGAACTTTCTCTAGATTCACCTGAGACGATAGGAAGAACATGAACTAATCAATAATACATACACTCAGAGGGGGCAAAATACAGATCACGGGATTACACAGACATCAAAACACATATGTGTGTGTGTGTGTATGTATATATATATGTGTGTGTGTGTGTGTGTGTATATATATACACATGTGTGTGTGATATATATATATGGGTCAATGATGTGACACTACTTTTTTGTGTCCATATGGTTTAATTAAATTTAAAGAGTTAACTATGCAAATTAATTGGATACATTCTCTTTTATTGTAGACTAAGTCTAAAATATCTGGTTTTAATACATTTTGAGAGAATATTTGGGGGATTATTGCAAAAATGTCAATGTGGTAAAACCGTAAAAACCCAAAAATGTATCTTGAAATTCTCGATAAAACATCAGATAACCGTATATTAGTACCATTTAATAGTAAATAAAAGTAATGTTCTGAATATTATAATATTCCTTAATAAAGGAATGTCACTCTCTAATGAACAATTTATGGCTATTACAAATTTTTAAATATGGATATTTTTCTTCAAAAGCGCATTGATTCACTTCAGGAGGCCTTTATTAACCCCCGTGGAGAGCTGTATGGGGAACTTTATTTATGAAAGTTTATTGGACTATTGAATATCACCCATTCACTATTAATCACTTACTGATAAAAACACATATAGCCGGAATCACTTTAAGTCGCTTAGGATAAAAGCGTCTACAAAATGCATACATTTAAATGTAAATATCACATGTATTCATTTGAAAGAAGAAAGGGATATACTGTACACAGATGGCTTAAAGGTGTGTGTGTGTGGGGGGTCATGGAGAAATGTTAATTTTTGATGTACTATCCCTTTAAGCAATCATATACTATAATGTAATATACATTAATGATTTAATAACGTAGCAGAACGAAGTGGGCGAGTACATTTGAACAAATTCTGTGATAAAAATGTTAACCAAAGATTACAATATACATCTGTAAAATACATTTCAAAATTAATATGATATAAAAGCCCAATTTTTCCACAATAGATGCCACAATACAATACGAGACATGAGTGTACTGTTAGTCACTATGATGATTTCTTGGTGAATGTAATATTTAATATTTCTAAATCTTTGGCGGTTACACCATTTGACATTTCCATGTACATTCAGTCTTAACTTTTGTAAAAAATATGGTACATATGCCTTTTTAATTACATAAAATCAACATAAACACGCTATGTCAATTTTTAAATACCTGATGCATGCTTTTAATAAAAGTTCTTGAATTTCTCATCTTGCCAACCCCTTTTTGTCACTGACCCATATATATATATTTATTATTATTACTATGACAATAAAAAGCAGTTATTTCCATGCGTTTGTTTTTTCAAACTGTATTTAGTGGAAAACAACTGATCTAAAGAGAGCAAGTTAATTAACTTCACTGTTGTTTAATGACATTATCGTAGTTTCTCAGAACTAACGATCTTAACTGATTCACGAGCTCAAAGTCAACACTGAATGTGCTGATGTGTTTAAGAGGTCCGATATCAGGGACTCTCGAGTGATGTTAACACATGAAAGAGTCAGAAAAACACTGACAACATCAACATGAAAACATAGATTAACTTCACACGAGATAATAAACTAAACACAGTCAGAAACAGACCAAAGGAGGCGGCTTGATCAATTTGTTACAGTGATGGAACGTTTGATAGTTGTTACAAACGCCTGGCTGTTGTTGATACATTGTGGCGCGGCACTGAAGCGCAGCGCTACATTAAGAACGTTACCTTGCTGGACACACTCTCTTTGATGTTGCCGCTGCGGGTCTTTCTGAGTTTGATGGACGGGGAGCGCAGGAGACTCTTAAAGCGACTCTTGATGGTGAAAGCCTCCATGTCCCTCAGACTCCTGCATTCACACTCGACTCGAGCGAGGTAAACTCTGGTAAAACACCACAGTAATCTCAAGCGTGTTTGAATCTCCAGACGGACCTCAGCGGCGCTAATCAGCGATCTGATTGGCCCCTGTGACGCATGACGTGTCGCTGTGATTATATATTCATGAGTGTGATAAAGACACAACTTTAAAGAAGATTTTCAATATTCACCCGTATGCATGAAGTTAAAAAGAGAACAAAAACGTCGGTAAAATAGATTTGTGAAAAGAGATTAAGAATAAATATTAAAATTCTAATAAAAATACTACACATTTTGGCTAAATATATGCTGTTTACATGAACACACGAAAAAAGGACTAAAATGTCCCTAAGACCGTTGTTATGGTTGTTAACTAAAACCACACACAAAAAAAGTGTATTACTTGAAATAAAATAAAATAAACGGAAAGTTAATTAAAATAATGTGACCCTGGAGCACAAAACCAGTCATGAGGGTCATGAGAGTAATGCATCATCTGAATAAATAATATTTCCATTGATGTATTGGACTGTGACGTGCCTCTGGGCCCGTTCTGTGGAGCGGTACTTTGGGGATAATCATCATGGGGAACACCTGCAGAGAACTTTAAAAAGGGTTTTGGACCTCTGTAGAAGGCCTCTCTGTGACCCTCTTTGGTTTTCGTTAGGTTGGGCTGTTTTGTTGTAATTATCTGTTTGCTTTAGTTTAGGGATTTATGTTTTGCAGGCCTGTTGATTATGTTGGATTGGGATTATGATCTTGCGTTAACCTAGTTTTAATTTCATTTTCTCTTAGTGTCATTTCTATATTTACTTATTATGAGTTGTAAACTTTATGTTGCAAATAAATACGCATTGATTCATTTTGCGTTCTCGTTGTCTCCCTCATTTGTCGCGGCTCCGAGCCGGCCAAAAAAATCTAAATATTGAGAAAATCATCTTTAAAGTTGTTCAAATTAAATTCTTAGCAATGCATATTAACAATCAAAAATTCTATTTTGATATATTTACGGTAGGAATATCTTCATGGAGCATGATCTTAATATCTAATGATTTTTGGCATAAAATAAAAATTTATAATTTTGACTCATACAATGTATTGTTGGTTATTGCTACAAATATACCTGTGCTGCTTACAGTGTTGCGAAGGTTACTATGGAAATGTAACAAGTACTGTAACTATTTCAGTTATTTTATTAAAGTATTACATTTGATTACTACATTTCTAATAACTGTTAATGGTGTAGAAACATGTAAAGCTCCAGAACTCAACACTGATTACTGTCAGACTTCATCGCTTTAATTAAGATTATAATCATTTCTTTAGCTGCTCGTTTACTTTGAGCTCGTTCTGAGGTTAATACAGATTTAAAATCATAACAATATATAGTTAAATAGCTATAATACTCTTTTAAAATCAAATCTTTGCATAGTTATGACAGCATCTAACGAAGTCTTGAAAACACAATTCATCTCATAAAAATTAATAAAGCATAAACATAAACCTAAATTAGTTCTGTGTCCTCCTGAAACATTGCCGTCTCATATTTTAAAGCAGTCAATGCAATTTATGAAAGATATCAATCATATCTGTGTGTGTGACAATATTCAGATGTTATCATAACTGTGATTTAGCTACACTGTAACTGATTAGGTTTTTAGTATTTAATGTAATATATATATATATATATATATATATATATATATAATAAACTGTTAATTTGAGTTCAGCTAGCAGCCAAGGCAACATTTCTCATTTTAATTTAGTTTAACTTCTCTTCACGTACTTAAATAACTAAAACCAATAAATAAAAAAGACATATTTGAAAAAAAAACTAATAAAAATGACAAAAACAACAAAATTTGTGAAAACAAAAATTCTAAATATTTTCAATAAACGATAATAGTATATCAAGTTATTAACATTACATTAATAAACACTACTGTCATGAATGCACACTTAAAAATTGTTTTTAAAGAAATTTAAGAAATTTTATCAAATCTGCAGTTTTTGTTAATATTAGACATTTTTGTGTTAATGCATGATTTTATAATTTTCTGTCAGTTTCATGTTTAACTTGCATTAAAAAGTGTTGCTACATTTATAAAAGCAAGACATTTACACGGATTCACATTTTTATTTAAGCACAATATCATAATATCCACTCAATTCTGATGCCATTTCATTCAGATGAAGAATCCACATAATTAACAGATGCATTAAAATCCATCTGGTTATGAATTATTGTCCAGCCGGAGCGATCAAGATTAATCCGTGATTACACACAACAGAAAACTAACACAGGCCTCATCAACCATCCATAATGATGCATAAATCATACAAATACATCGATTCTAACGATGTTAGTATTAAACAGAAGCTGTAGAAATACCAGCCCAATGTGGGTTAAAGAGCTCATAATCCTGAGAAATATTAATTCATAATTGCTATTTACACACATTGTACACAAGCTCGTGCTGTGAAGGTGAAACACGTCCGGTTCGGTCCATCATCAGCAGACAATGACCAGCTGGAGATATTGATGACTCCAGAGTACTCTCATGTTTACTATGGTACTGATGAGGTGATGTGTTCGTCTCTCTCTGGATCATCTGAAGTGATCAGGATCTCCAGAGTACTCTCATGTTTACTATGGTACTGATGAGGTGATGTGTTCGTCTCTCTCTGGATCATCTGAAGTGATCAGGATCTCCAGAGTACTCTCATGTTTACTATGGTACTGATGAGGTGATGTGTTCGTCTCTCTCTGGATCATCTGAAGTGATCAGGATCTCCAGAGTACTCTCATGTTTACTATGGTACTGATGAGGTGATGTGCTCGTCTCTCTCTGGATCATCTGAAGTGATCAGGATCTCCAGAGTACTCTCATGTTTACTATGGTACTGATGAGGTGATGTGTTCGTCTCTCTGGATCATCTGAAGTGATCAGGATCTCCAGAGTACTCTCATGTTTACTATGGTACTGATGAGGTGATGTGTTCGTCTCTCTGGATCATCTGAAGTGATCAGGATCTCCAGAGTACTCTCATGTTTACTATGGTACTGATGAGGTGATGTGTTCGTCTCTCTCTGGATCATCTGAAGTGATCAGGATCTCCAGAGTACTCTCATGTTTACTATGGTACTGATGAGGTGATGTGTCTCTCTCTGGATCATCTGAAGTGATCAGGATCTCCAGAGTACTCTCATGTTTACTATGGTACTGATGAGGTGATGTGTTCGTCTCTCTGGATCATCTGAAGTCACCAGGATCTCCAGAGTACTCTCATGTTTACTATGGTACTGATGAGGTGATGTGTTCGTCTCTCTGGATCATCTGAAGTGATCAGGATCTCCAGAGTACTCTCATGTTTACTATGGTACTGATGAGGTGATGTGTTCGTCTCTCTGGATCATCTGAAGTGATCAGGATCTCCAGAGTACTCTCATGTTTACTATGGTACTGATGAGGTGATGTGTTCGTCTCTCTGGATCATCTGAAGTGATCAGGATCTCCAGAGTACTCTCATGTTTACTATGGTACTGATGAGGTGATGTGTCTCTCTCTGGATCATCTGAAGTGATCAGGATCTCCAGAGTACTCTCATGTTTACTATGGTACTGATGAGGTGATGTGTTCGTCTCTCTCTGGATCATCTGAAGTCACCAGGATCTCCAGAGTACTCTCATGTTTACTATGGTACTGATGAGGTGATGTGTTCGTCTCTCTCTGGATCATCTGAAGTGATCAGGATCTCCAGAGTACTCTCATGTTTACTATGGTACTGATGAGGTGATGTGTTCGCTCTCTGGATCATCTGAAGTGATCAGGATCTCCAGAGTACTCTCATGTTTACTATGGTACTGATGAGGTGATGTGTTCGTCTCTCTCTGGATCATCTGAAGTGATCAGGATCTCCAGAGTACTCTCATGTTTACTATGGTACTGATGAGGTGATGTGTTCGTCTCTCTCTGGATCATCTGAAGTGATCAGGATCTCCAGAGTACTCTCATGTTTACTATGGTACTGATGAGGTGATGTGTTCCTCTCTCTGGATCATCTGAAGTGATCAGGATCTCCAGAGTACTCTCATGTTTACTATGGTACTGATGAGGTGATGTGTTCGTCTCTCTCTGGATCATCTGAAGTGATCAGGATCTCCAGAGTACTCTCATGTTTACTATGGTACTGATGAGGTGATGTGTTCGTCTCTCTCTGGATCATCTGAAGTGATCAGGATCTCCAGAGTACTCTCATGTTTACTATGGTACTGATGAGGTGATGTGTTCGTCTCTCTGGATCATCTGAAGTGATCAGGATCTCCAGAGTACTCTCATGTTTACTATGGTACTGATGAGGTGATGTGTTCGTCTCTCTCTGGATCATCTGAAGTGATCAGGATCTCCAGAGTACTCTCATGTTTACTATGGTACTGATGAGGTGATGTGTCTCTCTCTGGATCATCTGAAGTGATCAGGATCTCCAGAGTACTCTCATGTTTACTATGGTACTGATGAGGTGATGTGTCTCTCTCTGGATCATCTGAAGTCACCAGGATCTCCAGAGTACTCTCATGTTTACTATGGTACTGATGAGGTGATGTGTTCGTCTCTCTGGATCATCTGAAGTGATCAGGATCTCCAGAGTACTCTCATGTTTACTATGGTACTGATGAGGTGATGTGTCTCTCTGGATCATCTGAAGTGATCAGGATCTCCAGAGTACTCTCATGTTTACTATGGTACTGATGAGATGATGTGTTCGTCTCTCTCTGGATCATCTGAAGTGATCAGGATCTCCAGAGTACTCTCATGTTTACTATGGTACTGATGAGGTGATGTGCTCGTCTCTCTCTGGATCATCTGAAGTGATCAGGATCTCCAGAGTACTCTCATGTTTACTATGGTACTGATGAGATGATGTGTTCGTCTCTCTCTGGATCATCTGAAGTGATCAGGATCTCCAGAGTACTCTCATGTTTACTATGGTACTGATGAGGTGATGTGCTCGTCTCTCTGGATCATCTGAAGTGATCAGGATCTCCAGAGTACTCTCATGTTTACTATGGTACTGATGAGGTGATGTGTTCGTCTCTCTGGATCATCTGAAGTGATCAGGATCTCCAGAGTACTCTCATGTTTACTATGGTACTGATGAGGTGATGTGTTCTCTCTGGATCATCTGAAGTGATCAGGATCTCCAGAGTACTCTCATGTTTACTATGGTACTGATGAGGTGATGTGCTCGTCTCTCTCTGGATCATCTGAAGTGATCAGGATCTCCAGAGTACTCTCATGTTTACTATGGTACTGATGAGGTGATGTGCTCGTCTCTCTCTGGATCATCTGAAGTCACCAGGATCTCAGGATTGAGGCTGAATCTTGGTGAAGGACTGCAGGATTACGTCGGGCAAGCGTCTGTTCACCACTAAACACAGAGAAAGTTCTCTCATATTAACTGATGACAGCTGTATTTCAGGGTTTCTGCAGCTAGAACATAAGGCTTTTTAACACCTGCACAAATAAATGTAATCCCATATGAGTGGTGTAGGGCGATGTCTATCTATAGTAACATATTAAAGCATAAAATTACTGTAAAAAGCATGATTTTCACAAAAACAAAAACTTTTATAAAATAATGCACTTCACATTTCAGCCTTTAAACTGTGTTTAAGAGTCAAAAGTAGTAATTATTATATTAATTGAAACAATTATGATCAATAAATTAGTATATTAATTAAATAAATAAAAGTTTTTGTTTACATAATATACTGTGTATATTTATTATGCATATATAAATACACACACACATTTAGAAAATATTTACATGTATATATTTATATTCAAATAATTTAATTTATATGCAAATATATTTAAAATATAAACATAACACTTTTTTATTAAATGCATATGCATGCATGTGTGTCTATTTCTATATACACGTAATAAATACACACATATATTATGTAAACAAATACTTTATTTTGGATGCGATTAATCATTTGACAGTTTATATCTTTATAACGCATTATATTCTCATCGATCCACAGCTGTGTGTGTTTTCAGGGTAAAAACAGTACAGAGTAGATGTTTAACTCAAACCGTTGCAGTCTGTCAGTCATATAATGGAAGTGAATGGGCTCCACGGCTTCGAGAGTCAAACAAACATACACAGACAAAACCAAATTAAACCCTGTGTCTCGTGACGATACGTTGAGGTCTTAAAGAGATAGTTCACTGTCAAAAATTCTGTCATCATTTACTCATCCTCAAGTATTCATACAGGTTTGGAACGACTTGAGGCTGAGTAAATGATGATAGAGTTTTCATTATTGGGTGCACTGTCCCTTTAAGACACGAAGCAATCAGTCTGTGCAAGAAACTGATATAATTTTTACCTCCGATCCGTGCATGCGTCTACTATCGCAGAGTATAGATATGTATAGTTACCCCATTCAACCGTACGTATAGCAGCCCATAGAAACAGTGGCTAATGAGGTATCTATGTATATATATCTATGTGCCAGAGCAGGTTGGCGCGTCACACGCCTGATGTTGATTGCAGCGGATCTGAGGTGAGAATGATATAAATACAGTTCAGTTTCTCGCACAGACCGATCGTTTCATGTCTTTAGACCTCGATGTATCGCCACGAGCCGCAGGGCTTAATTTGGTTTTGTCTGTGTATGTTTTTTTTGTCTCTCGAAGCCGTGGAGCCCATTCACTTCCATTATATGACTGACAGACTGAGTTAAATA
>CM050412.1:39441213-39446213 GCA_027564155.1 Gymnocypris eckloni scoliostomus
TTATTCAGATGATGCATAAATCTCATGACCCTCGTGACTGGTTTTGTGCTCCAAGGTCACGTATTACAATACGCAAACAAATATTAAAATTGCACTTAAGGCAGCTTTTATTTAAAAAAATAATAATATTTAATACAAATGTATAACTTTTCAATGATATAATTGTTTTTATGCTACTAAAGTTATGATATCAGTGAATGTTATAACTTCTCATGACAGTTTTACTCAAACATACTTTAAATACATATGATTAATATGTAATATAATATGTGTATTTATCATAAAAGTTTTTTATTACTGGTGTCTTTCTGCAGCTGAATCGCAGATTAATCAATGACACGATTGATCTGTTTCTATCGACACCTTCTGATGTTCATTCGTGTTTATTGATTGGATTATAACATTGACAGAATTTGAAAGCGGAGACTTTGTTGAGATTATTAAGCTTTGTTCACACATCAGCTAAAAACAGCACGATGGATTCTGGTAGTTTAAGAGTCGATCCCAGCTCTTCAATCACTTGTAGCTGATATGTGATGCTGTCTTACGCTGTCTTCTGTGGTCCATCCGTCACTGGATTGATTGAACCGTGCAGCAGAATCGTCTGAAGCCTGTGGTATTCTCCTCCGGTTCTGGATCTCCTCGGGTCCGGGTCCAGGTGTTTTAGTGTGAGAAGGAGCGGTGAAACTCTGCGAGGCCGGTGAGGTGCTACGGCATGCGACCGGAGATCGGTCTGTCTCTTGGACATCGGGTTTGAGAGGACGATTGACGTCTGCGATCGTTTGCTCTGTTTTGACGAGGCGTGACGGGTCTTCGCTGTTCTGGTTGTCATCCGTATCATGGCAGGCCTCGATCTTAATGTGCACTGGTCTGTTCTCTGACTCAGACGGGTCAGAACCGCTCCTGGACGAAGACTCGGAGCTGTAAGACTCGACTTTAATGATGACCGGAGCTCCGTCTTCTGACAGCAGGCCACTGCGGTCTGGTTCTGGATCTTCACCTGGTTCTGTTTTAATAGAGACTGTGGTCGGGGCTTCTCTCTCTTGGCTGTTTTCAGTTGGTTTCTCGGCGGGTTCAGAAACGGTCACGCTGGGACTGATAAACATGGGCAGCTTTATTAACCTGTATCCTCCGGGAAGTAATAACGTGGAAGCTTGTCCAGTCGGTTCGAGACCCGCGCCGGTCTTGCTCTCGGCCGAAGGTGGGCATATTCTGAAGGAAATCATGCCAGCTTTACCAAGTAAACTGTTCTGTAGGCTTCCAAAGGTAAAGCCAGTGTTGCCTTGCACGGCGTGGGTTCTGGGTACGATGAACGGAAGGGGTTTAGATGAAGCTGCTGGAAACACAAACAATACGGCAAAATCCAGTCATAAATGGACTTTACTGTATAGTGCGGAATATTACAGAACTTGGCAATATTTGGAAGAATAAATCAAAACTAGTTCTCTACGTCTCTACTAGTTCCATTTAACTTGAATAAATTATAACATATATATAGCACTGTGACTAACCTGAGCCGCCAGTCTGCACCTGCACAGGTGCCGCTGCAGTGATGGGCACCAGCTGGATCACCTGGCCATTAAACTGACACATGTTCACCCCCGTCATACCTGCGACCGGCTGCAGAACCACCTGCTGCCCCGGAGGAAGAGCCGAGGCCGGGAGAACCGTCTCCGCTTCGGAGAGGGGCGGACCTACCGTGCCTGAGGTGCTGGAGAGGGGCGGAGCTACCGTGCCTGAGGTGCTGGAGAGGGGCGGAGCTACCGTGCCTGAGGTGCTGGAGAGGGGCGGGGCTACTGTGTGTGAGCCACGCCCAGGGTTAGGTAATGATGTGCACTTTAGGATGTCTCTAGGATTAGGAACGCCAAAAGACAGTGTACGGATGATGCCATTAGGACCCCAGACCATCGCCGGAGATCGGGTAATGGGCATTTTGAATGCTTTACTCTGGTTCGCTTGGCTCACTAAACAAGACAAAGTAAAAATAGTTTACAGATGTTATTTACAGTGGTGGCCAAAACTATTAGAACACTAGTATTTACAGCAGCTAAAAAAAAATATTACAATTAATGGCTAAATTAATGTTTGGAAATGTAAACTGATATTTCCTACAGACACAAGACAGAAATAACGGACTTAAAACCATTTTTAGCTGCTGAAAATATGAACTAATAAATACCAGTGCTTTATTTTGGTCAAGCCAGTACACTAATTTAATCTTAATGGAATGCATCAAACTAATGATGCTTTCTAGTCATACCAGCATGATGATCATGACACACAGAAAGAGTTTAAAGGGTTAAATATGATAAACAGTGATGGGTTAAGTCAGTTATGACATTAATAATACATTTTAGGCACAATATTTTCAATATAGCAAATTAAAATCGTTCTAATGAAAGCCACAGCCGAACTGTTGAGCGTTTCTGATCGTCACACAGCAGTGATTCGTTACTGAGTGAATCATATGTTTGAACGAATCAAGTGAGTCAATGATTCAGTGACTCATTTGAATCACTTGCTTTGTTTCTGAATGAAGAGTCGTTTAACTGTTGATGAACAGACTTGGTCAATAAAATTCGCCGACACTTATTTAGATTATCATATAATTTATAACAAAAAATTAAATATCCGTTAAAACACATTAATATCCATTTATGATTATCATGCAATGTTGAGTCAAAATATCTCAACTTTTTGTATTCAATTTAGACACATCATGTAATGAATTATTAATGGCTATGCATACATTAGTGTTCAGTGTCTCGTACCGGGGTGTTTTGAGGGATGGATCGCTGGAGCGGGGTCTCGGGTCTGAAGTGTTTTGGAAAGCATTCGTCGGGTGTTTTGAGGCCGTGGTTTTATTCTGCCAGTGACATTCGCTGCCAGACGATTGGCTGGATGCAGCGCTCCAACCCGGCCCAGGATCAGTTTAGCCTGAGCGTATGTTTTACCATTGACCTGAAACCAAGGAAGAGAGCTTCACGCTTAACGATCTGAGCTCAAACGCTAATTTAGAGCAAGACTTTACCTTTATCGGTCCAGAACGCACTGGCGTCTTCTTGTCAGCCTTCAGATGACCCGCAGGAGCGATGCGGGACAGAAGAGGAAAGTGCTGCTTCGTCTGTTTCTCATCAGGTGTGTTCGTCTCTAGCACCTGCAGGTTCTCGTTAACATTCAGTTGATTGGCTTTCTGAGCAGAAGAGCCGCTCGGATGGGACGCCCCGTCTCGTTTCTTCCCGTTCCGCCTCGGCTCACAAGTCTTTTCCGGCGGCGTCTGGCCGAGGGACACGAAGACCTTGTAAGTCAGCGTGGACCCGCACTCGTCTTTCTTCAGGTCTTTGGAGAGGAGCTCTACTTTGTAGATGTCGATGTGGACCAGCGGTGCGAGGTGGTTCGTGCCGATGCAGCGGAAGAGTTCTTTGAGCACCAGCGACCGATGGGTCTCCCAGTTACACCCCGAGATGATCTCCAGCACTTTAATGGGCTCCGGCTCGCCTAAAAACACAACAAGTACATGTGTGACCCTGGAGCACAGAACCAGTCATGAGATGAATGCATCATCTGAATAAATCATATTTCCATTGATGTATGGTTTGGACAATATTTTAAAATCGGGTGCAAAAAAATCTAAATATTGAGAAAATCATCTTTAAAGTTGTTCAAATTAAGTTCTTAGCAATGCATATGACTAATCAATAATTAAGTTTTGATATATTTACGGTAGGAACATTATCTTAATATCTAATGATTTTTGTCATACTAGAAAAATGTATAATTTTGACTCATACAATGTATTGTTGATATTGCTACAAATATAGCTTTGCTGCTTATGACTGCTTGTGTGCTCCAGGCTCACAAATTTTTGTGATTGTGATTTTTTTTTTGTCGAGCATCATGCTTTATGCCTCATATACGTAGTCTGATATAGTGAGAATATGTAAAAAATAAATAATAATTTGCTCAAAAATAATATTTTGCTGCAGATGCTGCTGCTTGTGATGTAAATCAGTGAGATCTTAACAACAGTGCAGCAGATACTGACATTAAATGATCTAAATATCAGTCTATATCTGCAATAATGTCTTAAGATGAAATTGATCCAAACACCAAACACAATGCTAATTGAGAGATTAATAAATAAACGCTCCTCAGAAGATGTGAGATGAAGATCATTCCTCCGCCGAGGAACAGTGAAAGTTGTCCAAATTAAGTTCTAAGTGAGTCATTGCGACTGAACCGAATCATTTAAACGATTCATTCATTGAACGAATCACCGTCACGTTGCTCAAAGACACAATTTTTGGGGATTATTTTTGTCGAAATACACAAAAACAGGCAATATAGTGTCTTAATTAACTTTGTTCATTGAACTGTTGTAGAAAATCAATATTAGGTTAATAATCATGGAGAAAAACACGCACTCTATTGAGTGTGATATTGATTATATGAAGTGGTATAAATATATACATTTTCTGCCCACATGTCTTGAATTTTGTGCTCATTCTACAACAGACAACAATTACGATATTATCACAGATCCCTACTTTCTGCTCTAATTTAAGACCTTTTAGGCCGTGTGTTGATTATTCTGTTTATTTCTGTTTGAAATGATCTGTTTCGTATAAAGCAGTGTAGAAGTAAAGCAGAGATTGTTCACACACGTCTCAGTAAGAGTATGAGAGAGTTTCTCCTACTGACCTGGATTCTGAGACGCAGAGAGACCCGGCTGAGACCCGGCACTGATCTTCAGTCCACAGGAGAGAACAACACCAAGACATGAAGATCAACAGAAACAGAGTGTGTGTGTGAGAGAGAGTGTGTGTGTGTGTGTGTGTGTGTGTGTGTGTGTGTGAGAGAGAGAGAGAGTGTGAGAGAGAGAGAGTGTGTGTGAGTGAGAGAGAGTGTGTGTGAGTGTGTGTGTGTGTGTGTGAGTGAGAGAGAGAGAGAGTGAGTGTGTGAGCGTGTGTGGCGTGTGAGGCGTGTGGCGTGTGTGTGTG
>CM050412.1:39448713-39493713 GCA_027564155.1 Gymnocypris eckloni scoliostomus
CTTCCCTGACCAGCTGCGTCCTCAGCACCTTCTGCACAGAGAGAAGCGGATCACAACTCTCTCACGGCATCGATCCCAGTACGAGAAAACATTCACTCTCCCCGATCCAGCGGGGAAAACATATTCATCTTGTTTTCTCAAACTGTCTTTACAGTCGCATTTTTATCAGCTCACACTTAAAATATTTACTTCCTGAGATTTTAAGGCAATATTTCAATAATTAAACGACACATTCAGAAGTTCTCTAAGATTGGTTACTAGTCACATGACACGCAAGTAAACAGATAAAAAATAAAAATTAGTAACTGTTCTGTTTTTACAATTATTATTTATAATATTTCAAAATATTTTTGGTTGCGCTTTATTTTACAGTACGAGCACTTCAGTGTACCTGCCTAAGAAAGCACTGATAATATAAGATAACGAGTTATTGCAATTACTATAATAAACACAGCGCGTGTACATGGGACTGTAAAATAAAGGTTTTTCTACAAATTACACAATTTAATATACTTTTTTTAAAATAAAAATATAAAAGATTTTAATATTCAATATAAAATTGACTTTGTGTTTGTTTTTATTTTAAATGACATAATATTTAAACTTATTTATCTATATAAATAAGCAAATATGTGTGAAGTTAATTTAATTAATGTGAGAAGTTAATTAATTATTAAGTTAAAATTTATTTAGTGTTTTATTTCACTGTTTTGTAATTATTATATATAATTAATGAATGTAATAAATTAATAATTATTAAAAAAGATAAAAAGTGTCATATAATATTGTGATTTATACTGCAAAATGTTTAATTTCTCATTGCTATTGAAAAACCGACAGCGTCCAGCTCTAGTCAGAGTCCAGTAATCAGCGTTAGGCCTGTCAAATAAACATTCACATTTCGAATATTAAAATGCAAAAACGTAGCATTTGATTGTTATGTGTGCATCAGTCAGGCTGATCAGTGATGCTCGAGACGCCATGACGCTGTAAGCTGCATTACAGTGTTAGTAGTATATACTACAGTAAGGAACATTAATGCAGAGATGATGCTGAACCCGAGCCGGTCACACAGAACACATTTAGCACATCTTCTAGACCACTCACACGAGAGAGACACATGTTTAGAAAGCACGTCAAATTAATCTAAGTTTGACTTTCAAAAAACATGTCTGGAGACTTTATGAGGGTTTTCTCATCACACTGCATCTGGTGATTTTAAAGGAAGAAAGAATGATTGGTTTTCGGTCCTGTACATACATACATACATACATACATGATGCCGTTTTGTTTCTAATTGTTTAAGCAACTTAATTAAATTTGGTTCAGAAACCTTATTTTAAACATCTGTGACCCTCTCTGTTAAAGTCTCCAAATCTAATCATGAGAAAACAAGCATCACATTTTGACATGACCTTACTCAGTCGATATTAAAGATATAAAGCTTACATTTTCACAGAATGTTCTTTACCTTATGAAGGATGATTTTGTAGGAAAAAGCAAATGACTTTAGCTGGGTTTTCACAGAGAGGGTCACATATTATTGCTTTAATAAATGTGCATTAGTAATATTTAGCTCGAAGCCCTCTTGTGGTCTCAGGAGAGACGCCAAAAGCTTTTTCCCCTCAATTGAATATTGATCATATTTAAGAACAAAATTCGAATTATAAAACAGCTATCTCCGGTTCTTGATTCTGATTGGCCGAGCCGCATTCGAAGCTGCTGTAAGTTACAAAGTAACACACCTTTGTTTACGTCTGTGTTGCTCGGCAACCGCTTTGTTGCAGCCACAACAGTTTCTGAGGAGCTACATTGTTTGGCGGAAGACTTATTTTTATTATTATCATTACATTTATTTGCTCAGTTTTATTCTGTGAAGCGTTTTATAAAAGCAATAAGCCATGGTAACCGCTAACAACGCACCTCAGGTGTTATAAACTCACTGTACACCACGGCGTCTTGCTTGGTTTAGTTTGACAGCCCTGCAGTGTGTCTGGACGCACCTCTGCGGTCAGCAGTGCGCTCAGAGCGAAGCCGGCTCTCTCAGCGCTGATGTGAGCGGGACTCTGTCCGAGAGAGACGGCCTGCTCCTCCTGCGCCAGCAGCTCCGTGTGCTTCAGAGCGGATGAAGAGGAGCGCGCTCTGTTAAACCTCAGCGTCCGCCTCCGCCGCCGGTACCTTCCCCTGCGTCTGGAGCGAGCTCCGCCGGACGCCGCCGGACACTGCTGAGGGAGATCTTCAGAGACGCTGCGTTTCCATCGGAGCCTCGCGGAGGCTTCCGGAGCCGCTCTAGCACCGCGTCTGCATCGCCACGCTTTAGTGCGCGTCTCAAGCACACTATCTAGGGTCCTCACGTAGCTGCTGCTCTTGTCGGGCAGCTGATAGAGCACCGGAGATGGAGCGCTGGATGTAAACACGGCGGCGCGCTCGCTGATCCGCTGGCCTTCGGTCTCCAGATACTTGTCCAGCAGCACCGAGGAGAACGCCGATGAGTCTGATGAGCAGCGGAAACATGAGAGAATCAGTCGAGCGATACACGAAGCAGGGCTGTTATCGTTAAGTGCTTACTGTCGGCTGCGCTCGTTAGATTAAACTTCTCCATCCAGCCTTTGATCAGATCGCTCGTCTTCCCAGCGCGCGAGACGACCGCGGCGTCTGGACACAAACAGAAATAATTATAAACTAAACAATGCTACAGTAGATTATTAATAACATGTTTTATTAACAGTAAACCTTTGCTGAGCAGTACTTTGTTTGCCAAAAATGAATATAAAAATAATATATATAATTATTATTATTTTTATATTAATTATATTGTTGATGTTTTATGCTTTAATTTGATTACCACCTTTTTTTTTTATTAAATAAACTTGTATTAAATCATAAACAACTTCTGAAAATATAAAACATTTCATAGAGCCCCGTTATTGTAAAAAACAATATGAATTTAATTGATTAGAAAAGCTTTTTGATCATTAAATTAAAAATACAAATGTAAAAAAAATGTTTTAAATAAAAATGGAATCCAGAAAAATTTAAATTCAATATTATTTTAAAAGTAAAAAGGTTTTCATAGGGCCTAAAGTTTTTTTATTGTTATTAAATAAATAAATAATAATAACAATAGTAAGAAATACAACTTTTAATAAGTTTGTTAAATTGTGTAGATTTCATTGTTTCAATTAATGTAGCACTTTTTGATTACTAAGATTTCATTTAAACATTAATACAGAGTCCCAAAAAATGAAAATAGATGAAACTAAATATTTTCATTAATGTCAGTGATGATTCATATTAGACTCCCAAACACCACGGAGCCGTGATCTTCACTGTTTATCTTACGAGAGGATGATGTGAGGACAGAAGAAGGCAAAGCAACGCCCAGATAATGCAGGTCTATGGGTGCCGCTGGATCCAGAAGATTCAGTTTCATCCCAACTGTGCAGAAAACAAAACAGAAATGAGTGAACCAGACAATAACAGAGCTTCAGATGCGGCTGGTTTGATGCGTGTCGGGCAGCGTTCACCTTGTTGAAGCGCAGGATGAATGATCTGCTGGTTCTTCAGCTGCTGGAGCTGCTGCAGTAAGACCAGCTCCTGCTCACAGATCCAGTCTGCACACACACACACACACACACACACACACACACACACACACACACACACAGAGACACACACACACACAGACACACACACACAAACAGAGAGACATACACACACACACACACACACACACACACACACACACACACACACACACACACACACACACACACACACAGAGACACACACACACACACAGACACACACACACACAGAGACACACACACACACACACAGACACACACACACAGAGACAGACACACACACACACACAGACACACACACAGAGACAGACACACACACAGACAGACACACACACACACACACACACACACACACACAGACACAGACACACACACACACACACAGACACACACACAGAGAGACACAGACACACACACACACACACAGAGACACACACACACACAAACAGAGACACACACACACACACACACAGACACATACACACAGAGACACACAGAGAGACACACACACACACACATACAGAACACAGAATCACACACACAGAAACACACACACACACACAGACAGACAGACGACACACACACACACACACGCACGCACACACACACACAGAGACACACACACACACACACACACACAGAGACACACACACACAGAGACAGACAGACACACACACACACACACACAGAGACAGACACACACACACACACACACACACACAGAGACACACACACACACACACACACACACACACACACACACACACACACACACACAGAGACACACACACACAGACACACACACACACACACACGAGTTCATCGTCAGAGCAGAAGACGCTCACACATAACTCCAGCTTATATTCTGTATAATTGTGTATGTGACGAACACAAATCTTGGATGATGGATGAGATGTTCAGACCTGCATCACGCGCTGGGCTCTCGGCTGGAGATGATCTCCTCGTGTCTCCAACATGAACGTCCAGCGCCTCCTGTGACACAAAGCAGCTCTCTATCAGTCTTCAGAGGAGGATAAACCAGTGCTGGTCATTCTGAGCACATGCTGCGTGAAGTCTTGCTTTAACTATAGATTATAAATCACACCTGTTCTCTAGATATCACAAACTGAAAAACACTCATTACAATTAAGTCCAGAATTTGCATTCAGTTTCTAAGAAGTTTCTATTTTTGCAGCAAATATTTACTATCAGCTACATGTTTCCAAACCAGGCAGAACTTTATCGCTAATTGGAGCACGTGTGATGTTTAATATGACGTGAAGATATTCAGAAAAATATGTCCCTGGAGCACAGACGCAGTCATAAGCAGCACAGCTATATTTGTAGCAATATCAACAATACATTGTATGGGTCAAAATTATACATTTTTCTATCATGACAAAAATCATTAGATATTAAGATCATGTTCCTACCGTAAATATATCAAAACTTAATTATTGATTATTAATATGCATTGCTAAGAATTAATTTGAACAACTTTAAAGATGATTTTCTTAATATTTCGATTTTTTTCAACAGATTTTCAAATATTGTCCAAACCATACATCAATGGAAATATGATTTATTCAGCTTTCAGATTATGCATAAATCTCAATTTCACAAAATGATGACTGGTTTTGTGTTCCAGCGTCTCACAGATTACGTTGCAATTAGGAAAAATACAGGACTTTTTCCCAGGTTACTTGAATATACATTCTAGGGTTAATATTGTGCATAAAAACCTGTATACAGCATTGATATGAATACTGAGATAAAAGACAAAAATACAACTAGTAACGTATTTCAAAATCGTTACACATCGCCACATTTTAACATTAGTTCGACCAGTGTTACAACATCAACATTGTTACTTATTTGTAACATTGTGCAAGATTCTGTCATTGTAACATTTTAGTGCAACTGGATTGATAAGTTCACAGTTATGACTATTGTGACCATCACAATATTTACTCATTATATGACCGAATATATTAATTACTAGACATCTCAAAGATAACATGTATCAAACCTCTTTGTCATATCTTTATATTAACACACTTTACTAGGCTTTTGTTTTGGAGCTTCTCAAGATTCTGCTCTGGTCATGTGACACGGCACATATTTAATTGAGACCCTCAATTGCATAATTTTTCATAATTTGCAGGTCGTGCGCTAAAACATCCGCCGGTACGGTTTTATAGCTTTATAAATGAAAATCTTTCTCATGACTAGTGTGATTAAATGGATTCATTTTCTGTTATAAACAACTAAACGGGGGCAAAAAAGTCTGGAACACAAAGACTTTGCTTTCTTTAATACTTAAATCAAATTCCAAACCATAAAAACAAAACAAATTATGTTTATTTTTTTCCTCCTGCTGAACCAAAACCGAACCGGGGTGCGTACCGACCCCTCGTGTTTGTGTAGCGTTACACATTATCTCTCATACCTTGGCAGTGAAGGACACGAACAGCACGCCGTCCACCTGCTCCAGGTCAGGCCGCATGGACGCTGTGGACACGCTGCTGACCGCTGCACATCTGTGCTTCACGTTAGTCCACCACTTAGCCTTGGCCTTCCTCGCGCCGCTCCTCCAGCCCCTGCGGAACACACGCTTCACCCCGCGGCCGGTCCTGACGCTCGGAGACGATCGCACCTCGTCAGCAGATCCAGGGGCTAACGAGGCCACAGCTGGTTCCTCTCTGACGAGCGTCTCTTCAGTCGACTCCGATTGTGTCCGGCTGCTGCTAAAGCCAGAAACACACACATGATGACGACACGGTCAAATGAGGGTCATGAGAGTTATGCATCATCTAAATCTGAATAATCATATTTACATTGATGTATGGTTTGGACAATATTTGAAAATCTGGTGCAAAAAATCTAAATATTGAGAAAATCATCTTTAAAGTTGTTCAAGTGAAGTTCTTAGCAATGCATATTACTAATCAATAATTAAGTTTTGATATATTTACAGAAGGAATATCTTCATGGAACATAATCTTAATATCTAATGATTTTTGGCGTAATAGGAAAATTAATGAGACTTTAGATTTTGCATAAAGAAAATTTTTGCAGTGAATTTTTTTATATATAATATATATATATATCAATAAATGAACACTTAAAACACAGTATAGCACTACATCCATGTACCGATATGATTAATTTATTTCCATGTTTTAATTTTAACAGTAAACCTGTTATGCAGCATTGTTACATTTTCATTTGATTAGTATTACATCGTAAACGTTAAATAAACCCGTTAACTAAAGTGTTATGAAGTAGTACAATAACGCATGCTTTTTATTAATATGTAATTAATTGATTAAAACAGATTCCTGAAGAAAAAAATGAGGGGGTCATGTCCTAACTGGACATGATTTGTGATTACTAACATTTAATTCAACCATTAAAACTGAACACGGAAATAAATAAAACAAAAAAAATATGAATTTGCCGAAAAAAAGAAAAAGCCCCAAAAATGTACTTTTTGTTCAAATTAATACATTTTTGTTAAATCGTATATGATTCATTATTTTAATTTATCATGCGTTTTGATTTCTAACATTTAAAATGCATTAAAATAAAAGTGCTCAACACATGTTTGACCCAAAATGGACTTTCTTTGTGTTTGGGTCTAATGACGTTATTCTGACGTCAGCCACACAATGAAAGCTGTACCGGACGTGTTCCCGACGGTCAGCAGGCGGCGGCGAGCGAGCGGTCCGAGCCGGCTTGAGCCGAGCGCTCGGCCCGTCCTCTCTGAACGCCAGCATGAAGGGGTTGCAGTCGATCTTGAGCCGGGTCATCAGCGGGTTCTGGTAGCTGCTCACCGCATAGAAGGCTGTTTTAGGGAAGGTGAAGACGTGAACGTCCGGCTCGGGACCGGTGCTGACCGGAACCACGCAGAGCCGCGGCTGATAGCGGTGCATGGGACGCAGAACCACAGCGGCGTCTGGGTCCTCAGAGCTGTGTGACAGCTTCAGCTTGTAGAAGGACACCGGCCCGTCCATCCAGCGCTGACCCGGAGCCGGAGAGTCCGGGTGGACACACACTAGAGAGATAGAGAACAGAGCTATGTTCATATGTGACCCGGGAGCACAAAACCAGTCATAGTGCATCATCTGAAGATTAATAAATCATATTTCCATTGATGTATGGTTCGGACAATATTTGAAAATCTGGTGCAAAAAAACGAATTATTGAGAAAAATCAGCTTTAAAGTAAGTTCTTAGCAATGCATATTACTAATCAATAATTAAGTTTTGATATATTTACGGTAGGAATATCTTCATGGAACATGATCTTAATATCTGGCATAAAATAAAAATGATAATTTTGAGCCATACAATGTATTGTTGGATATTGCTACAAATATAGCTGTGCTGCTTATGACTAGTTTGTGCTCCAGGGACATATATTGTGTTCAAAAAGTACTGATACATAAATTGTTTCACCAAGTTTTGTATCTAAAATGAACAAATAAATAAACTAAATGACTATGTTTGAACCACTACAGTCTGATACTTGCATCACGGTAACTGAACTCTGCTGTTAATTATTTTTACAGAGCATATAATTAATAACAGTCTACTGGTGTTATACCTTCAGGGTATGGACTCGGTTCTTTCCTTGTATGATTTCTGAACATATAAGTATAAGACAAGATGTCGTTGTAGCGCATGCATCTTTTCAGCAAAGATATTTAACATATACAGTGGCATGCGAAAGTTTGCAGAATCTGTGAAAATGTGAATAATTGTAAGAAAACAAGAGACTTTTGAACTGGATGAAGACGTCCCAATTGTCTTGAAATATAATTTTATATAAATATAAACAAGGGACTCGTGAACAATCATCACAAAACGGCTGTGGATCATCCAAGCAACCACACAGTATTAACAACCGGGTTATTTTAATCATTTCAGCTATTTATTTTTTTGACTATATGTAAACATCTTTTACGGTTACACTTTATTTCAATAGTCCACTTTAGAGACTACTAACTATAAGTCAACTAATTGTCATTAATTTGCAGCTGCATGTCTACTAACTCTCAGTAGGGTAGGTTGGGTTAGTTATATTATACTATATATTAGATATACTCAGTATGTTGTGGACCCATCCAAATAAAGTGTTAGAAGATATTAAGTCTACTAATACTCTAATGACTGCTAGTTGACATGTAGTTACGTACTGTTAGTAGAAGTTGACCAAATCCAAATATAATACTCAGAACAGTACTAAATAAAAAATAACATCCATTTTGTTTGATCAGATCTCTGTTGTTGTTAAAATTAATCACAGATTCTGCAAAGGGTTCACAAACTTTTGCATGCCGGGAAATCTTCACTCGGGAAATATAGATTTCAGTAACTAGAGGGTTAATTACTTGAATCGTGTTTCAAGCTGACTAGTTACATATCTGTCAAATGTTCTGATTCTGATACAGTTTAAATGATAGTTACTGTATGATACTAACCGCGGGGGGTTTTCTCCAGATTTATCTTGAAGCCAGTACTCGCTCCATCTCTAAAGCCCCCTGGACTCGCTCCGTCTGCGTCCGGCTCCCAGGTCAGCCCGGTCCAGCGGTGCCGGAGGTCATCCACAGGAGTGATGTCCAGGATCAGGAGGTAGCTGAGGCCGGGCTGCAGGCCGGTCAGACGGAAGCGGCAGCAGGGGAACATGCGTCTGCCCGCCGCTGTCAGGATCATCTCGGTGCCCAGGCTGTGAGAGCGGCTCCAGACCGACTCGTTGTCCAGCGTGACGGAGACGCCACCATCAGCTCCGCTTCCCAGCATCCTCTCTGCTGCGCTCGCCATCGCTCGCACCTCGGCTCATCTACAGGCCACGTGCGGCACACGACTCTGCATCAGAACCTGCTGGGAAACAGAACAAGCCGATCCAGACCAGATAACACACACCCTCATGATGCGGGGATGCAATTATTATAAGATAGGGTTTGTTATGATCGGACGATATTTGAAAATCTGGTGCAAAACAATCGAAAATCATCTTTAAAGATGTTCAAATTAATTCTTAGCCATGCATATTACTAATCAATAATTAAGTTTTGATACATTTATGATAGGAATATCTTCGAGGGAACATGATCTTAATATCTAATGATTTTTGGCATAATATAAAAAATTATAATTTTGACCCATACAATGTTATTGCTACAAATATATCTGTGAAACTGTCCAATTGTTTTTTATGATATAATTTGATTATGCATGCTTTTTAATTATTACAATTTAATTAAATGATTAAAACTAAATAAAGAGAACATGCCATGGGGGGGGGGGAATATTTTTTTTAAAGGCCCACGAACTTTTAATAAATTGCTCATGTAAGTTTCACTATTTTTAATGAACTGGACGTGATTTGTGATTACTAAAATTAAATTAAATCACTAAAACACTACATCACTGGGTCCCATCATACAGGCACATGGCTGCTCCTACCATTTCTACGCTGATGACACACAGCTCTATCTCTCATTTCGACCAGATGATCCAACGGTAGCTGCACGGATCTCAGGCTGCTTGGCAGACATCTCGGCATGGATGAAAGAACATCACCTACAGCTCAACCTGGCAAAGACTGAGCTTCTTGTCTTCCCTGCCACTCCAATTCTACAGCACGACTTAACGATTCAGTTAGGTTCATCAACAATTACCCCATCAGCTTCGGTCAGAAATCTTGGTGTAATCTTTGATGACCAGCTGACCTTCAAAGAGCACATTGCAAAGACTGCTCGATCTTGCAGGTTTGCACTTCACAACATCAGAAAGATCAGGCCCTTTCTGACAGAGCATGCTGCACAACTTCTTGTCCAGGCCCTTGTCATTTCTAGGCTGGACAACTGCAATGCTCTTCTGGCTGGACTTCCATCAAACACAATCAAACCTCTACAAATGATTCAGAATGCAGCGGCACGACTGGTCTTCAACGAGCCCAAAAGAGCCCATGTTACACCTCTCTTTGTCTCCTTGCACTGGCTACAAGTTGCAGCTCGCATCCAGTTCAAGACACTGATGCTTGCATATAGAACAACCACAGGCTCAGCACCCACCTACTTCCACTCACTATTACGAATCGACATACCCTCCGGAAGTCTGAGATCTGCTAGTGAGAGACGCCTCGTGGTACCATCACAGAGAGGCTCAAAATCACTCTCCAGAACATTCTCGTTCACCGTTCCTGTCTGGTGGAATGATCTTCCCATCCCCATCCGGAATGCTGGATCCCTGTCAATCTTCAAGCAACAACTGAAAACTCATCTCTTTCAACACTACTTGACTTCATCATAAAAATACTTTCCCTTTTCTATATCTTCATTCTTTCTCTCCTTACCTTGCTAGCTTGTATTTATTTGAACAATGCCTGAGACTGAGTGTTGGGGCACTTCCTCTGTCTGTTTGCCTCTTCAAGATGAATCGCTTTATGTATTCCCCAATTGTAAGTCGCTTTGGATAAAAGCGTCTGCAAAATGACTAAATGTAAATATATATATATATATACATATATATATATATAAATAAAGACACACTAGTATAGAAAATATTTACATACATTAATATTCATATAATGTATATTAGGGGTCGACCGATATGTGTTTTTCAGGGCCGATACCGATTATTACAGATCAAGTAGACCGATAACCGATATTTTGAACCGATATACGTGTCTGGTGTAAAAATTAAAATGAATGCCAAAATTAATAATAACAAGAGCTCTGACAAAAAACGTTCTTTAAATGCTTTTAAACATGTCTTTAATTCTGAAAACTGTTAATAACAACAACATTAAATAAACAGTAATATTAATAATAACATAAGTACAGCGATCACCCAGAAGCATTCTGTAAACATTTTGTAAAACTTAAAGTAAACGTATTTAGCGTATTGTGTGATTATTCTCAACAAAAGTTGTAATAATTGTTGTAGTTGTATTACGTATACAGTAATATATTCGGCTAAACCGAACTTATATTTTGACAGGTTGCCATGAGGACCTTTTAAGTTTCTGTAGCCTATGTATATATGATATGACGATCGTTTTACTCAAATGAAACGGTCAAATGCTCATGAAGTGACTCTCCGATTAGTTCTGGGGATGTTGTTCATGTATTTATGTCCTCATTTAGTGAGACGGCAGACGCTGAAGTCACTGCGAGCGTCACGTGCGCTTCAGTATGTGTGTGTGCAGTAAATGAAACCGCACGTCTGTGTCATTCATTAACAGAGATGCAGAACATGCAGGATTCATATTTAAATAGTGTTTTTGCAGCTTAATATTTATAGATACTAGTCCATAGCGCGAGTCGATTTAAGTGTACTGACCTACATTTGATTAATTCATCCAAACTTCGACACATTCCGCGTAATACGGTAAATTCCATTATATGACTGCATTCCGCGATTCCACCCGCATTTTCCGCATCGCGGACATCATAGGTTATATTGAGGTGTTTTGCAACTTCAGCAACGCGTCTGCTGCTGCTTTACCTTTGAGAGACAACTGATGCGTGATCACTGAGGCAGCTCCAGTTAAAGTGCTCTCGGTGTGAGACAGCCTTCAGTTTTCCGCGTTGATTGGTCGGACTCGTGACTCTCTACATATCAGATGAGCGGTGGGCGGAGATTGCTCTCAGAGATTGAGAGATCGCCTCACTCTCACAGAGTGTTGAGCTCAGACAGGCTGCATCGAGCCAAATAGTGCATTTAAACATTAAATAGTTTCACCTGTATTATTTATTCACCAATAAATAATGTCACCTGTAAATAGTATGTTTGTTTGCATTAAAAAAAAAAAAATCTGTTTTTAAGGCAAAAAAAGGCAAATCTGTTTTTAAAATGGCCGATATCGATAATCGGTAAAATGCTTAATATCGGGCGCCGATAATCGGTCGACCCCTAATGTATATTATACATAAATATATAAACATAACATTTCTTAAATATATACATGCATGCGTGTATATTTACATATACGTAATTTCTATATATTATTTATTTCATCCATTATTTTCTATATAGCGCCAGATCACAACAAGTCATTTAAGGTTATCTTTCCAGTATTATATTAAATTATATATTGTAATAAAACCATAAACCGCGACAAAAGCTTCAACGACTATTGTGAAAATCTGATACGTCATATACCTACTGTACATACAGTTTGAAATTACTATAACTACATAATTAGTCTGAAGCTAAATTAATCTCGTTACGGTGGACAGATAATGATTGTATATGAAGATATAAGCATAATTATTGTCATTTATGTGAACAGATACGCACTAAATGATGCGAGGTTGATATGATATCCAAACGCATTATTGCGTATAACTTCGTAAAAATGATTTTCGTAACACATGATTTTATCGCGTTTTGTCTTTTATTTTGATAGCTGGACCGGAAGTGAAGTGAACTCGGGATTATATTATTTAATATTCATATATAAATCCATATATTTTACACACAGCAGCTGTTGCTTGCATGTAGACTTCTGACTCAACCAATAACGCGAGTTTAAGGGCGGGGCCATCTGTCTGACCAATGAGGGAGCGTTCTGAGAAAAACCTGTCTGAAAACAGTTATCGTTGCAAATGAGTCCAGTTCAAAAACGACACAAATAGACATTAATATACTGCTTTTCTTTAAAACAAACCACACTTGCTTTATTTACATTTAATTGTATTTAACGTTACATGTAATGTTCCCGAAGCATAATATCCACATGTGTACACACTGAAATACTGTATATATTGTTTTAGACAGTGCGCATCGCTACTGTTATAACAGGCAAGACTAACAAAGGATCTATAGGTTAGTCGCTAACTAGTACTAGTTAGTACTAGCTCATGGAGTCTTTAAGCAGCATTTAAACTCGAAACAGAAGCCTATAAAGCGATACGGATCGAGTTATTGATCACTCACCTCTCTTAAAGCTGTGCCGCGTTGAGTTTAAGTCTCGGTTTGTAACGTTTCTCCGCGGATTCGGTGCTTCTTAACCAAAATGCCTCCCAAACCAACTGATCCGCCGCGCGCGGTGGCCACGTGACGTCACGCGCCGCAACCGCTCCCCTTTCGCGCTGTTTTTCCTCACGGACCAATGGCGTGGCGTTGCGATGACGGCTTTTTCTCATCGCGCTCACCAGGAATAACGAGGGCAGTTTAAACACAGTCCGAGTCTCGCGGTGTTCTGCAGTTTAAATTCGTTTTCTTTGATCGTTGTTTATGTAGCCCACGTTAATTATTTATGTCATGTTTCATAGTGCTGCACGATAAAACTTGACAATTATTACACTTTTTTCATCTTTATATTTAATTTTTTTAGTCGTCATGTTTTAAACAAAATATTTATCTTATCTTATTTAAAAATATATATATATAATAATCCTTTTAACGTTACCTGAAAAACCCCCCGGCGCGGCATGGTCCTCCCGGAAGTGACGTCATCACTTTGAGGAAAAACGGTGGTAAAACGTATATCGATTTGATGACCAAAACAACTTTTAAGAAGAAAAAGATGAATTATGTGATGTTTTGTGCTATTCAAATGAAACAGATCAGTTTGATAATATCAACATTCGGAAATATAGTTAAAATATGACGATTAACTGCCGTTGACGTCCTCAGGTAATATTCCTGTCAATCATGCCCCGCGAAATTAATAACTTTAGCCCTTTATTACTTTTTTTATGTTTTGAATGCTTCTATAGTCCTCAATGACTAAATATAAATATGCTTTTACTGCATAAATAATGATAATCAATAACAAGTTGACTAAAGCAGATATTAATGTTATAAATCATAATATAGCATCTTTCACAATTTGTCTGTCATTGGATTTAATGTCTTATTTTGATAACAGTGGTAACTAACACCAAGTTATCCCAACTATTAATGTTTTAGTGAGAACTAAAGAAAGGGTGGTGATATTGCTGGATAACTATAATCATAATTGTTCAATTATTTGAAGTCATATTTGTGTATGAAGGTAATAACCACGATCATGGTAGTTGAGACGGAAAATACACAACCAGTCAAAAGTATAATTATGTTTTTATAATAATCAGAAATGTTTCATATTATGATGATTTCTGAAGATCATGTGACTCTGAAGACTGGAGTAATGATGCTGAAAATACAGAAATAAATTACAGTTATATATTTATTCACACAGAAAACAGCTGTCATCTTTAGCCTTTCAATTAAGATGATTTTTCTTACCCCATTGGCAGATATTTTGTTTGTTTTAAGATAACTTTTGTAGAAAAAAACCTTAACATCTTAAATAATTTTACTTGTACAGTAAATGCATCTTGAGTCAAGAGTTTGTAGATATTGATACTAGAAAACAACACAAAAATACTAGGTAAAGAGACTCATATTTTGCAGTGTATCGAGGACATTTGGGACGAGCTGGAAAATAAACTGTACAGATCTACTGTACTTATATTGAAAGGAACGCCTTTGACTTGAATTGCAGAAGGCATTATGGGATAGCATTAGTGTTATGTGTAATAATGTGACCCTGGAGCACAAAACCAGTCTTAAGGGTACATTTTTTGCAATTGAAAGATGAATAAATCATATTTCCATTGATGTATGGTTTGGACAATATTTGAAAATCTGGTGCAAAAAAATCTAAATATTGAGAAAATCATCTTTAAAGTTGTTCAAATGAAGTTCTTAGCAATGCATATTATTAAGTTTTGATTTATTTACGGTAGGATTATCTTCATGGAACATGATCTTTACTCAATCCTAAATTCATACTAATCTTATTAATCTCCTTCAAGCCGTTTCTCCTGCACTCTCTCACATCATTAACACATCTCTTCACACTGGTGTTGAGACCGGCTTGTAAAACCCAAACCCACTCTTAACCCAACTACAGACCGGTTTCCCATCATCCTTTAATTGCAAAAACACTTAAACGAGCTGTGTCTCGAACCAAGTCTCTGCCTTCCTCACACAGAACAACCTCATGGACAGTAACCGGCTTCATTTGAGCGAGACTGTCTTGCTCTCAGTTGTTGAAGACCTAAGACTGGCAAGAACGGCTTCCAAGTCTTCAATACTTATCTTGCTGGATCCGCCCGCTGCTTTCGACACGGTCCACCACCAGATCCTCCGGTCAACATTGATGAGGAAGGGCATCTCAGGAACCGCACTCCAGTGGTTTGACTCTCAGATTGGTCCTTCGGGGTATCTTAGAGAGGCGATGTGTCCAAGTCACAACATCTAGCTACAGGAGTGCCTCAGGGCTCGGTGCTTGGACCGCTTCTCTTCTCCATCTACACGTCATCACTAGGTTCAGAAACAGGGCTTTTCATATCACTGCTATGCTGATGACACTCAGCTCTACCTCTCATCCCAGGCTATACACCACCTGAACAACACATAACACACCCCAGTACTGCACATCTGTAAATACCTCATCACACCTTCATCCGTGTATAGCACACATGCACACTCACACTTCTGTCTGTGCTCCTTTTCTGTGTATTTGTATTACTGTTGTTCGGGGGCTATTCTAGGGTGAGTCCGGGGCAAAGACATTCAAATATGTGTCAGAATACTTAAAAATATAGGCTTATATGTGTTTAAATTAGAGGGTACTTTAACTAAGTGCCTTTATTTATTTTTTTATCCATATAATTAAAGTGTAAAGTATAATATGAGTATGATTAAACATTCAGGGCTCTATTATAGAGCCTCTATACACGTATTTTTTAGCACTTGTAAATGCATTTAGACTGCATTGCATAATTAATGTTATAAGATTTATGTTTTAAAGTGGAATATAGACAATATTCCAATCTAAGCCACTTAAAATGAACTTCTTTATTGAATTGTTGCCCTGATGTGAAGAAAAGTCTGCCACAGACCATGCTAACAAAACATATAATCCTCTAAATGCGTGTCTCATAGAAAGACCGTGTGTGTATATAATATAATCCTATAATTAAATATCCTATATAAAGGCTATGTGTTGCTTTAAAGTGACAGGGCTCATTAACTCACCAACCCTGCTGTTGTTATTTATACTTTATTATCTATTCTCTTCATTATTTTATTATTAATTATATGTTGTCTGCACTATGTTTGTACTTTATGTACGCTCCTTTAACACAAGACATATTCCTTGTGTGTGTAAACACTTGGTAATAAAGCTCTTCTGATTCTGATTATATTCACTTACGGCTTGTTTTCTTTCTTTTTAAATAGCAAAAACAAACACTTTTTTATTTATTTATTAAACAGTTTAAAAAAATGCCTTTAACACTAGCTTATTTTTCTATTCGATCTGTATTATTTTTATTTATTATATAATAAAAAACTTGTTAAGCTAACTGAAAAAAGCTGGACACACCAACTGTTGAAGTTCAGAGTGGATAAAAACAGCAAGCAATGTTTCATGAACATTATAAAATCATGTTTTGGAAGCAAAAAATACTTGCTTTTGATTGAGTGGGAGAGAGATCTGTTAATGAGATGATTCTGCCTGCCACACAGATGTGTGACGCAGCTAAATGTTTTTAATTAAAAATAATGAAAGCTGCTCTGCTTGGAAGCCAATGTTTATTGTCAAAACATCGAGGCCAAGCTCCGTGGAGAAATCAAGCCTGAGCTCCAGAGCTCGTCACGGGATGAAGGACACCAAAGCTCTAATTAAGCTTCTCTGTAATTAAGCTTCAGAACGCATCATCGATGGAGGGCTCGCACCTGGAGCTCCTGGCTCTGAGGATCGTCGTCTCCGTCCTCGGCGTGGTTGGAAACACGATCCTGATCGTCTCCATCCTTCAAGCGCCTCGCCTCAAGCCCTTCGAGATCTTCCTCCTCGGACTCGCCGCGGCTAATCTGGAGGAGGTCGTGGTCGTGGACGTCTACGGCGTCTTGCTGTGGCGCAGGATCAGCGTCTGGAGCTGCCGAGGCCTGAAGTTCCTCACCATCCTCGGGGAGATCTCCAGCGTCCTCTTCACGGTCCTCATCAGCATCTACCGCTATCAGAAGCTGCGAGGCGTGCGTACGCGGGTCGACCTCTCCGTCTGCGCGGCCGTGTTCCTCTCGGTGCTGTGCGGCGCCGTGGCGCTCCTCTTCTCGTTACCTACGCTTCTCATTAACCTGGACTGGAGTCACCTGAACTCCTCGTCGCCAGGCTGTCCGGTTGATTTCTTCCAGTGCTCGTTAACCCGATGCCCGACTCGGAACCGTGTATACAAGTACACCTTCATTCTAGTGTGCAACCTGCTCCCGCTGCTGGTCGTCACGCTAACGAGCTGCTTAATCGTGCGGGTTTTAATCATCCAGCAGAAACGGGTCAGGGCCCGACAGGCTCCGAGCACCGAGACGAGCCGGAGATCGTCGATCCAGCGCAGCACGCGGTCCGTTCTGATGGCCATGGCGCTGTTCCAGCTCAACTGGACCGTGTATCTGACCCTTCACCTGGCCTTTGACCCGGACTCCTTCGCTCTGTGGTCCGAGACCGAGTTCTTCATCACCACCTTTTACTCCGCGGTCAGCCCGTACGTCTACGGCCTCGGCAACAACCTGTTCAGCTTCAAGCGCTTCGTTAGTCACGCTTCTGATTAGTGTGTCTTTGGAGGACCTTTGAATGCACAACACTATATCCTTTACTTTCATATCCTAATTATATATTTAGAATTTGCATTTTAATTACTGCTAGTTTTAGTCATTTTACATTTTTTTGTCATTTCTAAGTTACTTTTTTTTTGTAAATGTCAATATTAGTTATTAATTAGTTAACTTTATGGAATCGCCAACAACCTGTTCAACATTAGTTGAGCTAATCATCATTAGTCAAGCTTCTAATTAATTAGATTACTAGTTGTGGTATTTCTAGTTCTAGTTTAGTTTAATGATTAATCGCATCCAAAATAAACGATTTGTTTACATAATATATGAGTGTGTGCTGTGTATGATTATTATGTAAACACATGCATGTGTATATTTAATATATTTAAATATTGTTTATATATAATACAAATGCATATACATGTAAATAATTTCAAAATATGTACATGCATGTGTTTGTATTTATATATATATATATATATTATGTAAACAAAACTTTATTTTGGATGTGATTAATCATTTGACAGCACTATTATATATATATATATATATTATGTTTAGTATAAAAACATGATTTTTAATTTTTTGAGTTTTGAAGTTTATATAATATAACAACACAAATAATTATTAAAATAAAGCGCAATATGCACTATTTTGATATTATAAATAAATCATATCCTTTACTTTTAGCTTAATATTAAATATCCTAATTAAATGATCTAACATTTAAATAATATATTTATTATATGATATTATACTATAATCGTTTTTATCAATATTTTGAGTTAGATTTTAATATCTATTTTTATTTTTTAAATAAATAATTAGTCAGTTTTAGTAATTTTTTGTCATTTATATTAGTTATTGTTTTTTAAATGTCTTTACAGTTAATTTTTAGGTTATGTAAGTTTATAGTATCAAGCGCTTCGTTAGTCAAGCTTCTAATTAGACGACTAGTTTCAGATCATTAATTGATTTATTTAGAGAACCGTGACATTTGTATATAAAACAATAACATACAAGTTTATAACATTTACTTGTAGTTTAATATAAAATATCATAATTAAACTTTTGTAACACTTAAATATTAATTTTAGTGTCATTGAGATATTATAATTTTTGTTCATGTTTTTAATTAGATTTGTATATTTTTAATTTTAATTAGAGTTAGGTTAGGTTTTATTAGTTATTGTTTTTAATATCCTTTGGCTGTCCTCGTCTGTTTACGTCTCATATTATGTTATGAACTATTATTGTCCATAATCCAGTAAATATGATCCATGTCTCGATTGTCACCTTAAAGAGCAATTTTACCATAATTAATAATCCTGTTGGTATTAATTAACGCTTTTAGGTTGATTCAGTGATGCCAAATAATAATTTAAATTTTAATATTTTTTCAGTGTAAATAATATTCATTTATAGATTTATTATTGTTCATTATTAATTCATATTTGTTTAATATGCACTCATGTTCATTTTTACAGCTTAAGATTGTCACATTGCAAAACAAAATATGAATTATTGTGCAATATAATTTTTGTGTCAGCTGATGATTTTATGGAATGATAATAAATATATGATAACTGATTTCTGCCAGTGTTGTGATTCATATTTCAAAAGCCAGAATAAATAATAATTCAACCAAAAATGAAAACGGTCTCATAATTTATTCCCCTTGTGTTTTTAATACGCTTCATATTTAATAAATAAACCAGCTGGATCAAAAGATTTGTTAACATGAGTTTTTATTCCTGTTTAGAGCATGTGATATTTAGTTTTGAGCTTTATTAATATCTTCGGGGTAATTAGTACTGTCTCCTATGATTTAATGAGCCATCCTCGTTACTTTATGTTCATAATTAGATGCAAGACTTCACAAGGAAATGTGCATATTAATAATGCAAACGAGTTGTAGATGATGATGAACCAACAAATAAAGGAAAAGGCGTGCATTAAAAGATTAATTAAAAGAGTTATGCTATATTACAAATAAACGTTCTTTGTTGGCATTGATGGTTTCTTGAATAATAAACATATTTCATTCATCTCTTTATATGGAATAAAAGGTTTTTTAGTTATTCTTGGGACATGGGACAAAAACATAATATGTACAAATATATTTTTGTGAAAGTTATGGGGATTAATAATCGAATGTATTTAACACAAGCATCCCCTTCAGTTTAATTGTGTCATTATTATGTAAATCTATGACTACGTAACATTTATTAATAAATGTTTACTGTATGCGTGAGTAAGTGTGTGTGTATGTGCGTGCGTGTGTGTGTGTGTCTTAGTGTGTGTGCATGTGAGAGTGTGTGTGTGTGTGTGTGTGCGTGAGTGAGTGTGCGTGCGTGTGTGTGTGTGTGTGTGTGTGTGTGAGTGTGCCTGCGTGTGTGAGTGTATGTGTGTGTGTGTGAGTGAGTGAGCGTGTGTGTGTGTGTGTGTGTGTGTGCCTGCATGCGTGTGTGTGTGTGTGTGTGAGTGAGGGAGTGAGTGTGTGTGTGTGTGAGTGTGTGTGTGTGAGTGTGCGTGAGTGTGTGTGAGTGTGTGCATGAGTGCGTGTGTGTGTGAGTGTGAGTGTTTTCTGTATTCTCAGACTTGGTATAGATATTTACTGGATCGTGCCAGATTTTGTATATATAAAAAAATCTAATATATTAAAACCTGTTCATTTCTATGCGGGTCAAAATGACCCGGGAGGGACGCTTTTGTTGCTTTTTTACAACATCTATATAAACTCCTCGAATCCACTCAATTTTTTTGTGTATTCCTGGTGCAAGTGTGACAAAAGTCACGGAGCCTTGAACCATAACGACTTTTCACCATCAACACACGATCTTTAAAATCAGTTCCTGGTCAAAACAACCCGATGGCTTTAAATAGCATATATTCTCCATCTTCCGTTGTTTCCTTTGGAGTCGCTTCTTTCGGTTCTAGCGTTGAAAGCTTTATTGTTGGCCGTATGTAAACGTGTTTTTGACCCTCGGTCGGATTGAAAGTGAAAGAGTGAGCATTGATTTTCTGTGTTCTTACACAGAACCGTACCGGCAGCCATATCACCCTGCAGCCCAAGACCGGTTCCCACTGAAGCTAAGCAGGGTTGAGCTGGTCAGTACCTCGATGGGAGACCTCCTGAGAAAACTATGTTACTGCTGGAAGAGGTGTTAGTGAGGCCAGCAGGGAGTGCTCACCCTGTGGTCTGTGTGGGTCCTAACGCCCCAGTGTAGTGAAGGGGACACTATACTGTAAACAAGCACCGTCTTTCAGATGAGACGTTAAACCGAGGTCCTGACTCTCTGTGGTCATTAAAAATCCCATGGCACTTCTCATAAAGAGTAAGGTGTAACCCCGGTGTCCTGGCCAAATTCCCTCCACTGGCCCTTGTCAATCATGGCCTCCTAATAATCCCCATCCACTTGATTGTCTCTATGGGTTACATTGGTGCCGTGACCCGGATGGGAGTGAGGTTTAGGGGTGAGTGTAACAGATGTATGCCAGTAAGGGCTGTGTGTAAACCTCACTCCCCTGACCTCAAAAAGAGGCGCTCTAGCGACTGACGTTAGAGGGTGTAGCCTTTAGCCTCCTTGGTAGAGCGCCCGCCTCCCGCACCGGCATCCCGGGTTCAAGACCCACTCGGTGTGATGGTGCGGACCCGGGGGGTTACATGAGCGCATATCAAGCATACGCTTGATTGGCTCTATGACTCTCTCTCCTCTCCACCTGTAGCTGGTGTGTGGTGAGAGCATACGCTTGATTGGCTCTATGACTCTCTCTCCTCTCCACCTGTAGCTGGTGTGTGGTGAGAGCATACGCTTGATTGGCTCTATGTCTCTCTCTCCTCTCCACCTGTAGCTGGTGTGTGGTGAGAGCATACACTTGATTGTCTCTATGACTCTCTCTCCTCTCCACCTGTAGCTGGTGTGTGGTGAGCATACACTTGATTGTCTCTATGACTCTCTCTCCTCTCCACCTGTAGCTGGTGTGTGGTGAGAGCATACACTTGATTGTCTCTATGTCTCTCTCTCTCCTCTCCACCTGTAGCTGGTGTGTGGTGAGCGCATACACTTGATTGTCTCTATCACTCTCTCTCCTCTCCACCTGTAGCTGGTGTGTGGTGAGCGCATACACTTGATTGTCTCTATGTCTCAAGTCAAGTCAAGTCAAGTTGAGCTTTATTGTCATTCCGCTACATGTGTGGACATATAGCAGGACGAGATGTTGTGTCTCACAGGACCACGGTGCTACATAAATACAGATATACAACACGAAGTAAAACAGTATAAACCTATACACAACTGACCTACTGTCAGCTTTGACTATACATATGCTATATATAAAAGTGGTTACCTATACATAAACTAAAAAGAATGAAAAAATAAAATAAAATACAATACAAACTGTACAACTGTGCAGATGACTTCAAATACTGTACATGTGCAAAAAGAGAGACATTCAAGCAGCTGGCTGGGGAACAGTGTAAGGTGATTTGTGGTGCATGAGCCAGTAAACATACATACATTACAGTCGTATATTACAATCAGTCTTTTGAGGGATTATGGACACACAATGGTGTGTGAAAGTGTCTAGTGCATGCAGGGGGGAGTGTGTTGCTACAGGTGGCTTGTGCAGGCCCGCTCACCTGAATTACACAGAAATAAAAGTTTAACAGTTTTTTCCTGTTAAACAGTGAGGATGGGTGGAGGGAGACTTGCTCTTTTCAGCCGGCGGAGAAAGTGTAGGCGCTGTTGTGCCTTCTTTGAGATAGACTTGGTGTTGGTAGTCCAGGTGAGGTCCTCTGTGATGTGCACCCCCAGGAATTTAGTGCTGCTGACTCTCTCCACAGTCGAGGTGTCGATGGTCAGTGGGGGGTGGTCAACAGGGTTTCTCCTGAAGTCCATCACAACCTCCTTTGTCTTCTCCACATTGAGGGACAGGTTGTTTGCGCCACACCATTCAGCCAGCTGTGCCACTTCCTCTCTGTAGTGCGTTTCATCGTTGTTGCTGATGAGACCTACCACTGATGTGTCATCGGCAAACTTGATGATGTGGTTGGAGCTGAACTTGGCAGTGCAGTCGTGGTCAGCAGCGTGAAGAGCAGCGGGCTGAGCACACAGCCCTGTGGGGCACCTGTGCTCAGTGTGGTAGTGCTCGAGGTGTTGTGGCCGACACGGACTGACTGAGGTCTTCCGGTTAAAAAGTCCAGGATCCAATTGCAAAGGGAATTGTTGAGGCCCAGCAGGCTTAATTTGTTGATGAGCTGTTGTGGGATTATTGTGTTGAATGCTGAGCTGAAGTCGATGAACAGCATTCTAACATATGAGTCTTTATTTTCTAGGTGGGTAAGAGCCAGGTGGAGGGTGGAGGAAATTGCATCATCCGTAGAGTGGTTTGGGCGGTATGCAAACTGGAGCGGATCGAGTGTGTTGGGGATGCTGGTTTTGATGTTGTGCATGACTAGCCTCTCAAAGCACTTCATTATGATTGGAGTCAGTGCTATGGGACGGTAGTCATTTAGACAGGACACAGGTGATTTTTTTGGTACCGGTATGATCGTTGTGGATTTGAGACATGTGGGGATGACTGCCTGGCTCAGCGAGGTGTTGAAGATATCTGTTAGGACATCTGTCAGCTGTTCAGCACAGTCTTTCAGTACGCGGCCAGGTATATTGTCAGGACCCGCAGCCTTGCGTGGGTTAATCCTAGATAGGGTCTTCCTTACGTCGACTGGAGACAGACAGAGTGCCTGGTCGTTGGGAGGTGTGGGCAGTTTTTGTGCAGATGTGTCGTTCTGCATTTCAAACCGTGAATAAAAGTGGTTGAGTGCATCTGGGAGGGATGTGTCGTCGTCACAGGCCTGTGGCGGGGGCTTGTAGCCAGTGATGGTCTGAATGCCTTGCCACAGGCTCCGTGTATCTCTGCTGTTTGTGAAATGATTATTGATTTTATTGCCATATGACCGTTTTGCATTTTTGATGCCACGGGACAGATTAGCTCTTGCTGTTTTGAGGACTGCTTTATCTCCTGATCTGAACGCTTCATCTCTGGTTTTAGCAGCCCACGAACCTCTGCTGTCATCCATGGCTTCCGGTTTGCACGGTGGTGATGGTCTTGGTGACTGTCACATCATCAATGCAGTTTTGATGTAAGCAGTCACAGTTTCAGTGTACTCCTGCAGGTCTGTATGGTTATTGTAGGTGGCCGCCTCTTTAAACATGTTCCAGTCTGTGTCCTGGAAGCAGTCCTGCAGTGCTGAGGTAGCATTGTCTGGCCATACCGTGATCTGCTTTTGAACCGGTTTGGCCAGTTTGAGAAGCGGTCTGTATGCTGGGGTTAGCATAACAGAGATGTGGTCAGTATCCGAGGTGGGGCGGGGTTCGGCTTTGTCGTTTTCACTGTTGTGTAAACAAAGTCCAGTGTGTTATTTCCCCTTGTTGCAAAGTTCACATGTTGGTAGAACTTTGGTAAAACTGACTTTAAGTTAGCGTGGTTGAAGTCGCCGGCTATGATGAAAAAGCCGTCGGGGTTATTTGTTTGTTGTTCGCTGATGGCGCTGTACAGGCCATTGTTCACGAAGCGCGTCCTTAGCATTTGCACACGGGGGAATGTACACCGCGACAATAACAATGGCCGTGAACTCCCGCGGCAGATAGAACGGTCGACATTTCACAACCATAAACTCCACCAGCGATGAACAGTGTTTTGATAATACCGCTGCATTGTTACACCATGCTTTGTTGATATACACACACAAGCCACCCCCGCGAGTCTTACCAGACAGTGATGAATCTCTGTCCGCTCGGCAGCAGGTTAGTCCGTGCAGCTGAATGGCGGAGTCCGGGATGTTGTCGTTTAGTTGTCGTTTAGTCTCTCTCTCCTCTCCACCTGTAGCTGGTGTGTGGTGAGAGCATACGCTTAATTGGCTCTATGACTCTCTCTCCTCTCCACCTGTAGCTGGTGTGTGGTGAGCGCATACACTTGATCGTCTCTATGACTCTCTCTCCTCTCCACCTGTAGCTGGTGTGTGGTGAGCGCATACACTTGATCGTCTCTATGACTCTCTCTCCTCTCCACCTGTAGCTGGTGTGTGGTGAGAGCATACACTGATTGTCTCTATGACTCTCTCTCTCTCCACCTGTAGCTGGTGTGTGGTGAGCCCATACACTTGATTGTCTCTATGACTCTCTCTCTCTCCACCTGTAGCTGGTGTGTGGTGAGAGCATACACTTGATTGTCTCTATGACATTTTATTGATGTCCGGTTCGGTTTGAGTGAACGCTGGCGTGTCTGACTGCCGCTGCTCCCGGGTTAATTATTCTAAGCATTTTATCATTTTAACGATATATTTGGATCTACTTACACGTTCGAAGTGTTTGCCTGTTTTTCCTTTCCTAAAAATACTCATAATTACTTTATGCGAGTTCTGGCGTTTGCGGTGGATGGTCTCGTGACGGGGTTCGTGAGATTCGATGCGCGACGGCTTGGGATCTACTGCTCTCGGCCGGATTCTGTGCCGCTGGATGCGGTGAAGTTTCGATTCGCGACGTCCCTGGATACTGCTCTCGGCTGGCTGGTGTGCCGCTGGGTGTGGTGAAGTTTCGATTCGCGACGTCCCTGGATACTGCTCTCGGCTGGCTGGTGTGCCGCTGGGTGTGGTGAAGTTTCGATTCGCGACGTCCCTGGATACTGCTCTCGGCTGGCTGGTGTGCCGCTGGGTGTGGTGAGGCTCGAATCGTGCCTAGTCAGTGCTGACTGTGGTATTTTGCAAGGATGAAGTTTCTCTTACTCACTGCTCTGGTATGGTGCATATGTGCTACTGCTTTTAGTTCTCCCTACCTTGTTGTTTCGGATGTTGATTATTATACTTGGGTAGTTATGACTTTCTTCTATTCATCCTTGGATTTGCATAAACTGAACTGTTCATATCCTCTTCCCGCGGACATTTTTAAATCCTGTGCTTCTTTGGAAATTCTGCGCCGTCCTCGATATGTCCACCGAGGATCTCGTCGCAGTATTTGTAAGGGCGCGCAGTTCGCCTCCAGGAACAGTATCCCAGTATTAATTTCATCACGTCGTTCATTATCAAAGACGGAATCCCGGTCTGTAAATCCACTAAATCTCTCTTCAATTAAGTTATCATCGTCAAATGCTGTAAATGCTGTGTCACAGACGGTGAAGATGGCCTTGTTAAATGCGAGGTCTTTATCAAACAAATCATTTATTTTAAATGACTTCTTCATTACAAAGTCGCTTGATTTTTTATTTGTGACTGAGACATGGCTGCAACAGAATGATTTTTTATCTCTTGGTGAACTTGCTCCTCCGGACTGTGAATTTTTTAGCACTCCAAGGCATACTGGTCACGGTGGTGGTGTTGCTACTGTTTTTAAAAGCAATTTTAAAAACAAAAAATTGCATACTGATGTATACTCCAGTTTTGAGGTACAGTTAATGAGAATCGATATAGGGGGCCCTGTGTTATGTGCACTGGTTTACAGGCCTCCAAAATACAACAAAGATTTTATTCAACAATTCTCAGAGTTTCTTGCTGATATCGTGTCTCATTGTGATAGATTGTTGATTCTAGGAGATTTTAATATTCACCTCTGTTGTCCATCCAAACCTTTGGTGAAAGAGTTTTTACTCCTTATTGATTCCATGAATCTGTCACAATTTGTGTCTAGCCCTACTCACAATTTGGGTCACACATTAGATTTGGTGTTGTCGTATGGCTTCCCAATAACAAATTTGAGAGTGATTGATGCTGCCTTTTCAGACCATTTGCCAATTGTGTTTGAATCTGTCTGTGTTTCCACCACCCCTACTTGCTCTCAGCCTGTAAGCTACTCTCGTTTTATTCAGCCACTCACTGCCAGTTTATTCTCAGAGCACTATCTAGCAAACTTTGCAGATGCCACCTCTTTTGACAAATTAAACACGGAAGAGATGTTGCAGGTTTTTACTAATTCCTGTTCCATTTCTATTGATTCTGTTGCTCCCCTTAAGCCTAGGAAAGCGAAGAGAAACAAAATTTCTCAGCCTTGGTTAGATGCTAACACCCGTGCTCTCAGACAGGAGTGTCGTAAGGCAGAGCGAAAATGGAAAAGGGACAAACTCCAAGTCTCATATCAGTGTTTAAGGGCATGTTTAACTAGTTATCAAAAATCAGTCAAAGAGGCTAAGTTTGAATTTCTTTCTAAACTTATTACTGAAAATGTGAATCGACCGAGAATGCTGTTTAAGACTTTTGATTTGGTACTAAATCCCATACCTGCCCCGTCTCTTGACCCATCTCGGGAGACCTGTGAGAACTTTTTAAAAATTTTTGACAACAAAGTACGGGATATCAGAGCTTCTATTAAGCCATCGATATTTGATCCTCCATTGAGCTGTTCACCTACACAGTTGTTAACCTGCTTTCACCCCATTTCCTCTGTACAGCTAGCTGGTATTGTTTCTAAGGTTAAATTGTCGACCTGTGAGTCTGATATCATTCCAGCTCGTCTACTTAAGGAAGTGTTTGCAACCTTGAGTCCGGCCGTAACAGCTATCATTAATAACTCTTTGGAAAGTGGAGTTGTACCTGCTAGTTTTAAACATGCTATAGTCCATCCTCTGCTAAAGAAACCTCATCTTGACCAATCTATTTTCAGTAATTTCAGGCCTATTTCCAAATTGCCTTTTATCTCAAAATTGTTAGAGAGAGCTGTCTACAGCCAGCTGGATTCCTACATTAGTATGTCCAATGTCCTGGACACTTTCCAGTCGGGTTTTAGATCACTACACAGCACTGAAACTGCATTGCTGAAAGTCAGCAATGACCTTCTGCAAATTCTTGATACTGGTTCTGATGCGGTACTTGTCTTGTTGGATCTTAGTGCGGCATTTGACACAATTGATCATAGTATTTTGTTACAGCGACTGGAAAAGTGGGTGGGTATTCAGGGTACCGCTCTGCAGTGGTTGGCCTCGTATCTTAAAGATAGAACCTTCTCAGTGAGTATTGGGAACTTTTCTTCTTCATCAGCTCCTTTGTTATGTGGCGTGCCCCAAGGTTCCATCTTAGGCCCTCTTCTCTTTTCACTATACATGCTTCCTTTGGGAGCTATTTTTAAGAAATATAAGATCTCCTACCACTGCTATGCTGATGATACACAGTTTTATCTTCCAGCAAAAACTGACGGCAGTGGCTCTTTGGATGTGCTTGACGACTGTTTTGAGGAGATAAAAGGTTGGATGGCTGATAATTTTCTACAATTAAACGAAAGCAAAAGTGAAATTTTGATTTTAGGTCACTCTAGAAATTCATCCGATTTTAATTTAGGGTCCCTTTCCGCTAGTGTTCAACCCTATGTAAGAAATCTTGGGGTTACATTTGATTCGTCTCTAAAATTCGATAAACAAATTAGTACAGTGGTAAAGGGCAGCTTTTTCCATCTTAGATCCATTGCTAAGTTGAAACAGTTGTTGCCTCATAAAGACTTGGAGACTGTAATACATGCTTTCATAACATCTCGCTTGGACTACTGTAGTTCCCTTTATTGGGGACTGCCTCAATCGGCGATTTCTCGCCTACAAATTGTCCAGAATGCTGCAGCGAGGCTTCTCACTGGAACAAGAAAGAAGGATCACATTTCTCCTATCCTAGCATCTTTACATTGGCTTCCTGTAAAGTTTAGAATCGATTTTAAAATAGCTGTTTATGTGTACAAGGCGTTAGCCGGCCTTGCACCGAAATATATCAGTGACCTTCTGATTGCTTACTCTCCTCAAAGAGCTCTTAGGTCCAGTAATCAGTTTCTTTTAACGGTCCCACGTTGTCGCTGCAAAACCAAGGGTGGCCGGTCTTTTTCAGCTGCAGCCCCGAAACTTTGGAATAGTCTGCCTGTAAATGTGAGACTCGCTCCTTCACTAGCTAGTTTTAAGTCTGCTCTTAAATCTTACTTGTTCTCCCTGGCTTTTGAATAATGCCCTCTTAAGGCTCTGTTGCCAACTTGGCTTAGATTTTTTATTTATTTATTTTATTTTTATTTTTTTATAATCTGTTTTTGTTGTATTATATCTGTTGTACAGCACTTTGGTGCAACTCTGTTGTTTTTAAACGTGCTATAGAAATAAACTTTGACTTGACTTGACTCTCTCTCCTCTCCACCTGTAGCTGGTGTGTGGTGAGCGCATACACTTGATTGGCTCTATGACTCTCTCTCCTCTCCACCTGTAGCTGGTGTGTGGTGAGCGCACTTGATTGGCTCTATGACTCTCTCTCCTCTCCACCTGTAGCTGGTGTGTGGTGAGCCCATACTTGATTGGCTCTATGTCTCTCTCTCCTCCACCTGTAGCTGGTGTGTGGTGGCGCATACACTGATTGGCTCTATGTCTCTCTCTCCTCTCCACCTGTAGCTGGTGTGTGGTGAGCGCATCCACTTGATTGTCTCTATGACTCTCTCTCCTCTCCACCTGTAGCTGGTGTGTGGTGAGCCCATACACTTGATTGTCTCTATGACTCTCTCTCCTCTCCACCTGTAGCTGGTGTGTGGTGAGCCCATACACTTGATTGTCTCTATGACTCTCTCTCCTCTCCACCTGTAGCTGGTGTGTGGTGAGCGCGCATACACTTGATTGGCTCTATGACTCTCTCTCCTCTCCACCTGTAGCTGGTGTGTGGTGAGCACATACACTTGATTGGCTCCATGACTCTCTCTCCTCTCCACCTGTAGCTGGTGTGTGGTGAGCGCATACACTTGATTGTCTCTATGACTCTCTCTCCTCTCCACCTGTAGCTGGTGTGTGGTGAGAGCATACACTTGATTGGCTCTATGACTCTCTCTCCTCTCCACCTGTAGCTGGTGTGTGGTGAGCGCATACACTTGATTGTCTCTATGACTCTCTCTCTCTCCACCTGTAGCTGGTGGATTGGCTCCATGACTCTCTCTCCTCTCCACCTGTAGCTGGTGTGTGGTGAGCGCATACACTTGATTGGCTCTATGACTCTCTCTCTCCACCTGTAGCTGGTGTGTGGTGAGCGCATCCACTTGATTGTCTCTATGTCTCTCTCTCTCTCCACCTGTAGCTGGTGTGTGGTGAGCGCATACACTTGATTGTCTCTATGACTCTCTCCTCTCCACCTGTAGCTGGTGTGGTGAGCGCATACACTTGATTGTCTCTATGACTCTCTCTCTCTCCACCTGTAGCTGGTGTGTGGTGAGAGCATACATGATTGGCTCTATGACTCTCTCTCCTCTCCACCTGTAGCTGTTGTGTGGTGAGCATACATGATTGTCTCTATGACTCTCTCTCCTCTCCACCTGTAGCTGGTGTGTGGTGAGCGACTGGCGCTGTTGTCCTGTGGCAGCCGTCGTATCATCCAAGTGGATGCTGCACACTGGTGGTGGTTGAGGAGACCCCCCGCATGATTGTAAAGCGCTTTGGGTGTAGTCTTCTCACGAGTTACTGTATAAGAACTGCTTCACATTAAATGATTTTGTCTTTAATCAGATTATAATATGGCTGTTAAATATACTATTTGTGTAATATTGATGATTAAGTTAGGGTTTTTTTTGTCAGAATTTTGTGTGAAAATGTTTAAAGGGGACAAAGTAAGGCACAGCAGCAGTACATTCAAGGTTTCTTCAAGAAGAAGAAGACTGATAGATGCAGTACAGAGCAGGTCAGAGCCAATCCACCGGCGGGGCAAGTAGACCAGAGAGGATCACACCAGCAGACATATATCTGCAGCAATAGACACACACACACACACGCACTCCCACACACAGAGACACACACACACATGCACAGACACACACACACACACAAATACACACACACACACACACACAGACACACTCTCTCACACACACACACACACACACACACACACACACACTCTCTCACACACACACACACACACACACACACACACACACACACACACACACACACACACACACTCTCACACACACAGACTCTCTCTCTCTCACACACACACACACTCTCTCTCTCACACACACACACACACACACTCTCTCTCTCTCTCTCTCACACACACACACACACACACACTCTCTCTCACACACACACACACACACACACACTCTCTCTCTCTCTCTCTCACACACACACACACACACACACATTAGTACTCAGCAACTTCAAGGGTTCTGCTTGTATTACGTTTGTTATCTAATGCAATTATATCCACACGTTTATGACCCAAAGCGTGCGTGCGTGCGTGCGTTATAACGCGTGCTCAGATGCCACTTATTGACATGTTGACGCCGAATGTGACGCATGTCGTAACGCCGATGTGCTGATTGGATGAGGAGGACCAGCATGTGTGTGTGTTATTGGTTCGCGTGAAGTTCAGCGCAGAAGCAGGAAGAGAAACAGCCGCGAGACCGCGACGCTTCACCGCGCGTTGAACTGGTGAGTGTTCGCGCACATAAACACGCGTTTAATCTCTCGCGTCTAATCGAACGCGAGCGCGTCTGACCTGCGCACGCAAATCAATGGCGCTTTAATTGCGTCTCGATGACGCGAGCCATAACTTGATAGCTCGTGTTTTAACGCCACCGACGCTGCTGCTGCTGCTGAAGGAGGGCGTCAGGCCTGTCGCGTCCTAATAAACAACAAACACCGCGACGACGTCACGAACTAATACGCTGCGTGACGTCACGAGCGTAACGGTATCCATTCACGGCAGGTTCGGCGTCCAACTTTAAATCCGCTCGCGCAAATCGTGCGTCACGTGCGTCACGATGCACGCCGCGTGTTAGCTGAGTTCAGTTAAAGGTTCTGGTGTAGCTGAAATGTTGCAGGTTCGAATAATATTTGTGACCAGAACCAGTCATTTGATTGAGATGCGTGCATCATCTGAAGATTAATAAATAATATTTCCATTGATGTATGGTTTTGACAATAGCCTATTTGAAAATCTGGTGCAAAAAAATCTAAATATTGAGAAAATCAGCTTTAAAGTAAGTTCTTAGCAATGCATATTACTAATCAATAATTACGTTTTGATATATTTACGGTAGGAATATCTTCATGGAACATTATCTTAATATCTAATGATTTTTGCATAACAGAAAAATGTATAATTATGACCCATGCAACTATTGTTACATAGAACAAGACCTCATAACAGTCGTCCATATGACTTGTGCTGCTGCGTTCATGCCGGAAGGTATCTCCAGTGCATCTGTCTGGATATTTTTTTAATCATAGACTCATTTAATAATCTGAAAACCATACTTCTTGACTTAATTTAGCATCTCCAGTAAACGTGTCTTGATGTTTGAAGAACATCACCATGTGCGCAGTGTGATCAAAGTGATTCAATGTTAAGTGGTTGAGATCAGAGGCATTGCTTCATAACTTTAAAGTGTTACTAACACAAGACGGGTTCTATGTTTGATTTTCATGGTCTTGGGCGGCGTGCAGGAACCCAGTTCTTACTAAAAGCAGTGGTTTGTCTCTTGTTCACGCGTGTTGTGTTGTATTAATAACTCGAGATCGTCTCTATCCCGCAGCTCTTCTCAGGAAGCATGTGATGACCCATGCGCAGAAAAACACTTCCACTGGCCGGTATCGCGGCGAGGGGCGGGGCCACGCAGAGGGCTGGTCACATGGTGAAACAGTGGGCGGAGCCTGGCAAGAAGGCAAGGCCAAAAAAGTCAAGGAGAGTCAATGTTCGTTCAATGAAAATGAATAAAAGTAAGACTAAGAAAGGAAAGTCCGATGCTACGAACAAGCGCCATCGGAAGCTCTACCCGTTACGAGGAAGAAGCGAGGCCTTGAGTTGTCACGTTCTGCTCAATCGCCTACATAACGAGACCGAGACGAGTGAAGTGGATCCCAACAAAAAGACACCAAGAAAGCGCCTGAAACCTTCGATGAACCTTCATCTCAGGAGCCACGCAAACGTAGACTAGCCTCGCTCAACGCCGAGGTGTTCAACAGCCTTCTGCTGGAGAAACCCAACGGGTCGCCACGTGCCAAACCCACCAAGAAACAAACCGGTGGATCAGAACAAACTCGCTCTAAAAGAGCCAGAAAGTCCGAGACGGATGGAGACGGAGCGAGTTTGTACGCTCCCGCTCCGCGACGCTTAGCTGGACTCAACGCCGCCGCGCTGCTAAAGCTCACCAGCTTGACCGCAAACAAACCCAGGGTCAAATCTGAGAGCAAGACGGTCAGACCCAAACCGCCGCAGAAGTCCAAGAAACCCAGCCGGACGCAACCGGAAGCAGCCTGCGAAGCGTGCCAATGCAGGAGCTCGGAGAGCCACCGCTTGAGCATGCTGGGATACCGTCTGGTGAAGGAGGAGCCGGTGGGTCCGTGTTTCTGCTGTGCGCCGGAGTATGTGGCGCTGTTCCTCGGCGAGGCCCACCGGGTCAAGCACGAGTGCTTGGTTCTGTGCGCCGATCCCTGCTGCTCCAGCTACTACGTCCACATCGCTCACCCCGGGCCGGCGAGTCTGAGCCGGATCTCACACCCGGCCTTCTGCGGCGCGCTCGGGTCGCCCTGCTGCCACGAGGCCTGTCGGGTCGGAGGATTCGCCTTCAGCACCGGCCGGACCTGCTCCTTCTCCAGCTGCGGCCGGACCATTAAAACAGGTGATGAGGAGCACTAGTGTCGGGGAACGTTACTTTTAAAAAGTAATGCGTTACAATATTGCGTAAAAAGTAACTAATCACGATACTTAGTTGGAAAGTAATGCGTTACGTTACTTTTACGTTACTTTTTAATATGAGCAGGGCTTGATTGTTTGTTTTTAACGTAAGAAGTTATATTTTAAAATGTAAAAGCACCAAAAAGTGTACTGAATAAACCTCAGGCTGAAGGACGAGTAGATCACGTCTGTACAGAAGAACGCATGAAAACACTCTTCAGCGATTAAAAAACACTTCATCTAAAGTCATTTTTGCTTATTAGTATAGTTTAACTGGATCAAAGGTCAGCTGCAAACACATCGGTTAATAAAATGAGATTAGATATATTTGTGTTGTTTAACATGTTTAATTATTGCAGAGTTTAAATTTCACTGTTTTAATTCATTTTGATGAATACTGAATCTGTTTTTTGCAGATGAATTAATACACATTTAGTCTAGAACTACAGTAAGATCATTACAGTATGTTACGTAATCATTACGTAATGCTTAACATTCCATAAAAAGTAACTAAGTAACATAACTAGTTACTTTTTTTAGGCAGTTACGCAATATTGTAACGCATTACTTTTAAAAGTAACTTTCCCCGACACTGGTTAAAACATGTTTTCCTCGCCGCATAACTTGCATGTTATAGTTTTATCCTTATCTTTAAATGTTAGAAATTAATGGAAGTTAAAAACATTTGACCGATGTTGCAATTCTGACTAAAATGTGAATTAATTTGCATATAAAATGGATTTCAACAACACCATAAACTGCAGATAGACTTTTTGTTTTTAAGACAAAGCCATAGTTGCAGTAAACCAGTTTTTTTTATTGTATCGTAACTTGACTTTTCTGTGTTTGTATGTAGCGTCACACACGCCTAGTACTCACAACAGTGTGTTTGATTGTGTTGTTTTAGAAGACGAACACAGTCACACGCTCCTCGAACCCCCGGCCCTGCCGCTCTCCGGATGTCCCAGCATGCCCCGAGTGACCCCGGCCTCTCCGGTCGTCCCGCAGCTTCTGTCTGACCACAGGCTGAAGATGGCCAAAGAGTGCCCACAAAACACCGGCTCGCTCACGATGGACCACAGCAGATCGACCCAGAAACAGCCCACAGCGAGAGCCAAACACCAGAAGAAGAAGAGCCGGCGGCAGGCCACGAACGGATGGCGTCCGGTCGGAGTCCCCACCGAGAAGGAGGTGTTTATAGTGGTGAGTGATTGAAGGACTGGACGTCATATGTGACCATGGACCACAAAACCAGTCATTTTATTGGAAAGTTTGGAAAATATTTGAAAATCTGGTGCAAAAAATCGAAATATTGAGAAAAGTAAGTTCTTAGAAATGCATATTACTAATCAGTAATTATGTTTTGATATATTTACGGTAGAAATATCTTCATGGAACATGATCTTAACCCTTATGTGCTGTTGGGGACGTTTTCGTCCACTAAGGGGTGCTGTTGAGTGTTAATTTGGCCACAACTTTTTTTGTGTTTCAGCAAATGGAATGATTTTTGGTGACAAATCTTATTTTAACACATATTTTAGGAAAATGCTTTGAATTTTTTTCAAAACTCAACGATGCACCGTGGACAAATTCACTACCCTTTCGTTATGTTCGGGATGAAAACGTCCACTAAATTAGACTGCTATAAAAATGTATCGGATAAATATTTTTTTCCATTTTTTTTGCATAAATCTATTAATCAACCTCAGTCCTGTTCAAAACTACTAAAATTAAAAAAAAAATCCAGGATTTTTACTCTTTAATTGCCAAGTTCATAAATGATGTCACTGATTTTGGGAAAAAAACACACAACATTACTTATTTTCAATATAAAAAGTGATTGTGGACTAGATTTTTTTTAACTTTTATCACAGTCTTGGGCATGTCCAAGATTAGGAAAAACATTGGCTTTGATGCATTTTTAGTTTTTGAGCAGGATCAGATTTACATTTTTTCTCCCTCATTTACTGTTCGTGGCTGTTTTTGCCCCATTGACTTCCATTATAACTACATTTTTTGATTGCAAAGCCATGACACCATATAATCATGCATTTTTGATTGTTGGTGGTTTTCCCTGTTGGGAAGAGATAAAACTTGACATTTTTACTGTTGATCATGAAGTAGCACAATTAACCCTTTAGATAGGCCTGTGCAAAAAAAAAGCTTAGTTTTTAGCTTTTATATGGAGTCATATGGAGTATAACAGCATATTATAGTGTGTTTGTGTGTGAGAGAGAGAGAGAGTGTGTGAGAAAGACCTTTGTGCACTTACCTTGATCGTCTGAGAAAATCTAAATATGCACCTCAGCTCTCAGAACTACATGGAGTAAAAAAACAAAGTAAGTGTATTTATGCACCTGCTGCCTTTTGATGGTGAGAAGTGCAGACTAAATAAAAACAAGATAAGTGGATTTAAACCCTTGCATACCATCCTGCTGGTCATTTGATGGTGAGAAGAGCAGCAAGCAACATGAAAGGACTTGACTTGTACCAAAGTTTTAGAAATTATTATGCAGCCTGACCCTCCAGCGAGCTGCAGTATGTATTGTCACAAATCACAGATTACAACTGCTGCAAGGGAAGTGTCGAAAATCTACACCAAGGTATGTGCCATTACACATTTGTTTCTACATGCATCCTATTCTCAGTCTCAGTCTCCTGCAGCTGTCCCTCCAGACACAAATCCACAGACACCAGCAGGCACCAGCAGCTCAGGAGTGAAAAGGGGAACATGCAAGTGGTGCAGAGGACAAAAAAAAAGAACACTCAGCTCTTGCATCTGTTGTGGTGGACACACTTGCAAAGAGCACCAAGTGATATGCTGCAAGTCCTGCTGGAAAGACTGAACACACACACACCCACCACACACACACACACACAAACACACACTAAATACTTAGAATAATTGTTTAGTTCTCCATCCATCCTCAACTCTTGCACCATTGTTCAGTTTATTAGAAGTTGTTGTTGCATTTTGGTTCATAATAAATTATGTTCATAAATCTAATGCAGAGTAGATTGTTTACAGAAAAAATTGAAAAGTGTATCACTGAAGGATTTTAAGGTTTTAAACTGGCTTTATACATGGCTCTTTACATCAAGAAAAGACAAGCATTTCACACATAGGCCATCTATACTTCTCACCATCAAAAGGCAGCAGGTGCATAAATACACTTACTTTGTTTTTGTTTACTCCATGTAGTTCTGAGAGCTGAGGTGCATATTTAGATTTTCTCAGACGCATCAAGGTAAGTGCACAAAGGTCACTCTCTCTCACACACAAACACACACACACTCTCACACACACACATACTATAATATGCTGTTATACTCCATATGACTCCATATACAAGCCAGAAACTAAGCTTTTGTTTGCACAGGCCTATCTAAAGGGTTAATGGTGCTACCTGGTGATCAACTGTAAAAATTACAAATTTGACCTCTTCCCAACAGGGAAAACCACCAACAATCAAAAATGCATGATTATATGGTGTCATGGCTTTGCAATCAAAAAATGTAGTTATAATGGAAGTCAATGGGGCAAAAACAGCCACGAACAGTAAATGAGGGAGAAAAAATGTAAATCTGATGCTGCTCAAAAACTAACAATGCATCAAAGCCAATGTTTTTTCTAATCTTGGACATGCCCAAGACTGTGATAAAAGTAAAAAAAATTCCAGTCCACAATCACTTTTTATATTGAAAATAAGTAATTTTGTGTGTTTTTTTCCAAAATCAGTGACATCATTTATGAACTTGGCAATTAAGGAGTAAAAATCATGGATTTTTTAATTTTTTTTTTTAGTTTTGATCAGGACTGAGGTTGATTAACAGATTTATGCAAAAAAAATGGTAAAAAAATATTTATCAGATCAATTTTTACAGCAGTTAATTTAGTGGATGTTTTCATCCCGAACATAACGAAAGGGTAGTGAATTTGAACAATGCACAAGGGTTAATATCTAATGATATTTGGCATGTAAGAAAAATGTATAATTTTGAGCCATACAGTGTATTATTAATATAGCTGTGCTGCTTATGACTAGTTTGTGCTCCAGGGACACATATGTGCCCACACTGTATAAAGCACCTTATGTTGTATTTACAGTTAGCTGGTCTCTGCCCTTCTACCACATAACTTGCACTATATGTCATAAAGCTTATATATTTTACATTTCCTTATATGCTTTGTTATGTGCACTTCTGGTTAGATGCTATCTGCATGTCATTGGCTCTGCACAATGACTATAAAGCTGAATCTAAAGTGTTTGAGTGGTATGGGATGTGGTTCTGCAGGGCGATGACGAGACGGTTCTTCGTCAGTGTTATGAAGGAGTACAGCGGGACGGAGAGGTGATCCGGGTGCGAGACACGGTGCTGTTACGGTCCGGACCTCTCAAGAAATCCCTGCCGTACGTGGCCAAGATCTCCGCTCTGTGGGACGACCCCAGAACAGGTGACATATCATCAGTTATTACCTCGCTGATCATGTGCTGGGAATACAAACTGGACTCATGACTAGTCTGCAAAAACTGGTTCTGGTTTCAAAGAACTGGTCCAAAAAAAAAAACGATCATGTGATGATGATATGTACAGATTCATACGCCAGACATAATATTTGTGATATTTGTTTACAGGGCACTATAGTGCATTTATGTAAACGAGGAGAGCAAAATAAAGTAAACGGTGACATATTACACCCAAAAATTCTTCATACGATAAACTACCGGATCAAAAATGATTCCGCCGCTGTGAGTCGAGCATGTTTGTGCTTCAGTGTTTTTCGTCATCGCTTTTACACACAGACTGAACTAAATCACGCATTGCTTGGTGATTGGAGCTAAATTGGTTTTATCTTAAATTTAACATCTATTCTATCAAAGTTATCATCAAGATGAATTTATTCCAAACAATATTTTATGACCATTTTCTACACTATAGAATAAACCGTGATATAATGTGAGGAATATATGCAGTGTTATTACTAAAGCATCCAATAATGATATAAAACGCAGATGTTTTGTATGTTTAAAGCATAGCCGCATTATTTTTCAACGCTGTTTTCTGTGAATGTGCGAGACTACATTATAGAAGAATATTGTGTTTAGAATTAAGATGATACTTACACTGTAAAAATACAATCCTGTAAAGTTTACAGTCAAAAACGGCAGCTGTGGTTGCCAGAATTTTACCGCAGAAATACGGTAGCGACATTTACATTAAATTTACAGTTAAATACCGTAAACTGATATAATGTTAATATACCATCCTATTGAAGTACATCTGTTTTGTAGCTTTGTAATACACTGATAACCACCAACAGCAGGAGTCACATGATGAACCAAAGCAGCTTTTAAATATTAACATATATAGATGTACAGTAACATTCACACGAACACTAATCACCATCACACGTCAAACTCAAATAATACAATTAACATTCATTTAACAACATTAGATGTAACATGCAACCCACAACTGATGAGAAAAAACATCGTTATTTCAATGCAATAATGTAAAATGTAAAGCAATTTACGGTAATTCAACTGCTTTTTCACGTCTAAAACGGTATGCTACCGTAAAATGATGTGACGTCCGATACAGTGTTTCAGTGTATATAGTAGAGGAACGTTTTTACTGTAGCACTCTTTTACCGTTACATTTTTTACAGTTAATATGGTAAAACAAATACCAGTTTGCAGTTTCTTACAGCATGACGAGCTGTTTTGTACAGTTAGAAATACTGTAGATGGAAGCAAATGCCATATATTAAATTTAGAAATGGCTTACGTGAAAATAAGCTGGATAAAGTGAATAAACTAATCGTGATCAACTCATAAATGTGAGTAACTTGAGTCAGTTCCGTTCACAAAGCGGACATCACTAATTCAACTACTCGCGTGTAGTATTGATATGTGATCGGTTGTTTTGTCTGCTTTATTGCACACTAACAATAGAAAATAAACATTGTCTTAAATATAAACTCAATTCAAGATTATTTGTATAGCGCTGTTCACGATACAATCGTTGCAAAGCAGCTTTACAGGAAATTAAGTTTCTATAATAGATTTATATATTGCAGAAACGTAATATATTTAACTTATGGCAAATGTGGTTAATTCAGTATACTGTCTGAGTTCGGATCGTCTCTTCTCAGGTGTTCGGTCATCTCGGATCATTTAAGGGTTCGATCCAGACTGAAGCTTGTGTAATTATGGGATGTTAATCCAGAAACAGAGAAACAAATAGAGACATAATTAACGTAGCTGTTGTTCCATCCAAGCAAAACATATCAGTTCAACAGTAAATAAATATCGGTTCTGCATGTCAGTTATCGGGTACATAAACATGCAATAATCGGTATCAGTTATAATAAATCAATATCGGTCATCACTAATGTAATGATGTGATCTGATCTGTGTGGTTTCAGGAGAGCTGATGATGAGTTTGTTCTGGTATTATCGTCCTGAGCACACGCAGGGCGGCAGAGATCCCAGCATGCACTGCCAGGTGATTACTCATTTAGCAGATCATAATAATCTTTCCATTGATGTACGGTTTGTTATGATTGTACAATAATTTAAAATTCTGAATATTTAGAAAGCTGTCCAAATGAAGTCTTTAGCAATGCATATGACTCAAGAATGAAGTGTTGATGTATGTGGTGATCTTTCTGGAGTGAATCCGTACGAGATGCAGTCACTGTGTGTCTTTCAGAACGAGATCTTCGCCTCGCGTCATCAGGATGAGAACAGCGTGGCCTGCATCGAGGAGCGCTGCTATGTGCTGCCGCTAGCACAGTACTGCAGGTAAGAGCCGTGCCGTCAGATTCGGTCCTTATGCCTGTGTTTCAGTGCTCAGATCTCATGTGTGACCACAAAACCAGTCATAGTGCACCATCTGAAGACTAATAAATCATATTTACATTCATGTATGGTTTGGACAATATTTGAAAATCTGGTGCAAAAAAATCTAAACATTGAGAAAATCAGCTTTAAAGTTGTTCAAATTAATTCTTAGCAATGCATATTAATTAAGTTTTGATATATTTACGGCAGGAATATCTTCATTGAACACGATCTTAATATCTGGCATAACAGAAAAATTATAATTTTGACCCATACAATGTATTGTTGGTTATTGCTACAAATATAGCTGTGCTGCTTATGACTGCGTCTGTGCTCCAGGGACACGTATTATCCTGCTTAATTTATTAATTATTGATTTAATTACTGGAAAGCGAACCAACTCCAGCATGAGTCTAAAAGCAGCCTAATGTATTTAACATTTAATACAAACATTGTACGTTACTAATTATTCCTCGGTTGCTCAAAAACCACCGACGAACATTTGAAGATTTCTGAATATTTCTTCTAAAATTATCATTTTTATCAAGCTCCTATATTTATGAGCAGTTATTTCTCTTTAACTGGAAAATGATCATTAGAGTAAAATGACTGAACCTAAACATGCTCGTTTTAGATGAAAATATCAGACTTTTGCATCTGAACTCATATTTATTTATATTACATTATGATCATCGTTTATGCTTCTCATGTTAGTTCAAGACAGGCTTTATTAAAATACTGTACTTGACCCCTCAGTGTGTAATTCAGTGCATTTCTAGTGATTATCGGGGGGGTTTGAAAGCACAAATGCGGCACTGAAAGCCAGTATAATTAAAACTCATCCATTATTATCTATTATTTGTTGCTTGCTCATCTCCAAATAATTGACTTTTATTTTATTTTAGGTTTTTGTATTTTGGGGGGGTATTTTGTCAAAAGATAATTACAGGGTTGCTGATTAACTGCAGTTATAAACAATAAAGGACAATTGTGATTCTTTATAAGAAAATACGGGACAGAATAAAGCACGCTCAAAATATCTGTACCGCACCACGTTCTCATTTTCTGCTTAATAATCACTTTTTCTTTGCTGTATGTACAGTTATAAATCATTTTAATGAACACAAAAGCTGTCATTGTATCATTAGAGTAATTTAGGAGGTGATCATATTGTGAAATTACATGCATACAGACGGCATAATCATTTTTAAACAATGGCACTTTTAACTATAATTGTATTGCCTATGAATTAATTAATAAATGCATTTTTGTTTCAGTAATGAGCTCTAGTTTAAGAACAAATTCTTTTGTTTGTTTTTTAATCAAATGTTTTGGATCGATGAGATTTTTTATTTTTTAAGAGAGTCTCTTCTGCTCATCAAGGCTGTATTTATTCAATCAAAAATACAATAAAAACTGAAATATTATTGCAATTTCTAATATTGTTTTCCTATTTTAATATCTATTAAAATATAATTTATTTCTGTGATCAAAGCTGTATTTTCAGCATCATTACTCCAGTCTTCAGCGTCACATGATCTTCAGAAATCATAATAATATGCTGATATATTATCAATGTTGGGGGACCTGTGATATTTTTTTATGATTCTCTGATTAATAAAAAGTTAAAAAGAACAGCATTTATTAGTTATGTTAATATTCAAAAGTTTAGTTCAGTACATTTGTATCTTTCTTTTTTTATAAATTAATAATTTAATTAACGAGGGATGAGTTAAAGTAATAAAAATCACACTTAATATTTATTTTGTTAGAAAATATTGAACAAAATGTGTCACTTTTTATCTTTGTATTTATCAAAGGATAAAAAAAATGTCATCACTCATATTATTATGATTTCTGAAGATCATGTGACTGATGCTGAAAACACAGCTGCGCATCACAGAAATAAATTATATTTTAAAGTATATTAAAATAGAAAGCGATTGTAGAACCTGCAGCCGTGTGAATAAAGGTGGCTTGGCTTGACCCTAGCATGTGATGTTGCAGATTTTGTGCCTTGATGAAGCGGCACTCGGAGGGCGTGTCCGACCACGCCCCGCTGATGCCCCGCCCCTCTGACAGCGCTGGCCCCGCCCACCGGCTGGTTCCCGACGGCGTGGATCCGCGGCTGGTGCATCTGTGCAGACACGTCTACGACTTCCGCTTCGGACGCATCCTCAAGAACCCGCAGTGAAGCGGTGACGCGCGCGTGGATCTTCAGCTCTTCTTGTCATGTGCACTGGACTGTCACACTGCTGAGGGATGATGGGAGAACCGCTGAAGGACCCAGTGTGTGTGTGTGTGTGTGTGTGTGTGTGTGTGTGTGTGTGTGTGTGTGAGAGAGTGTGTGTGTGTGTGAGAGAGAGTGTGTGTCTGTGTGTGAGAGAGAGTGTGTGTGAGTATCTCTGTGTGTGTGCGTGTGTGTGTGTGTGAGAGAGAGAGTGTGTGTAGTATCTCTGTGTGTGCGCAAACAGGCGTGTGTGTGTGTGTGTGTGTGTGTATCTGTGTGTGTGTGTGTGTGTGTGTGTGTGTGTGTCGTGGCGTGTGTGTGTGTGTGTGTGTGTGTGTGTGTGTGTGTGTGTGTGTCTGTGTGTGTGTGTGTCTGTGTGTGTGTGTGTGTGTGTGTGTGTGTGTGTGTGTGTGTGTGTGTGTGTGTGTGTGTGTCTGTGTCTGTGTCTGTGTGTGTATCTCTGTGCATGGGTGCGTGTGTGTGTGTGTGCGTGCGTGTGTGTGTGTGTGTGTGTGTGTATCTGTGTGTGTGTGCGCGTGCGTGCGTGTGTGCGTGCGTGCGAGTGTGTGTGTGTGAGTGTGTGTGTGAGTGCGTTCAGAACATGTCTCCACTGGTTTAATTCAGATTTAAGCCACAGATCCAGATTAAAGGTCCGTTCACACTAGTGATGATATAATGATAACTATACGCACTATAATTAATGATGCGCGACGCTGCAGCACAAACTAGTCATAAGCAGCACAGCAATAACCAATGGCTCAAAATTATACATTTTTATGTTATGCCAAAAATCATTAGATATTAAGATCATGTTCCTACCGTAAATATATCAAAACGTAATTATTGATTATTAATATGCATTGCTAAAAACTTAATTTGAACAACTTTGAAAGATGATTTTCTCAATATTTAGATTTTTTTGCATCAGATTTTCAAATATTGTCCAAATCATACATCAATGGAAATATTATAATTCAATCTAAATGATGAACAATAAAAGAATCAGAATTTTAATTCTATAATGATTTTATAAATAAAACAAATGATCTTGACTTCTAAATGTCACATTTAATTAAATGTCTCGTTGCCGTTTCTTTATAACTACTTGTAAAATGTATAACTATATATTACTCAATCATATTTTTCAGCGTATAGTTATCGTTACAGTTTGTGATGTGAACGGGCCTGAAGAGCTTGTTAAGCACAAAAGAAGATACTTTGACGAATGTTACAAACAAACACTTGACGGCAGCCATTGACTTCCACAGTATTGTCATCTGATTTTTGGGTGTACTGTCCCTTTAAGAAAGAAGCTCGCGCTCATATTCTCACCGTAGCTTTTTTAAATGATTAATTTCTGAAATCTGACCAAAGGACGCTCATGGTTAAACACGACCAGCTAATCAATGATCTATGTTTTATATCTATGACATTATCCAATGCACAAATATATTTTAATATTTATTTGTGGAATCGACGCTTCTAGTTTCTCTTTAATAAATTGCACTATTACATTCCCGCTCGCTTTTGTCTTTGCTACAAATATAGCTTTGATTTGTTGTAGACGCAGAGCTTTAATTGGATCAAATCAGCTTCCCAAAGGACAAATATTGAGTTTATTACAGTATGAAATACACTCGCAGCAACTAAACATGTGCTTCGGGTTTCTCCTCCGTCAGAAAGATAATAATGTTAATTAAAACCGCACCTTAACGTGTTTAGATTGAAATATTAGATGCAAAAATTATGTATTACAGTCTGAATCTGAAATACAGTATCATTGAAGATTTCTAGTTATGATCAATTTCTAGCGCCTCTATATTTTTATGATGTATAAAATCATACATGAAAAAATCTAAAATTTGAAATATTAAAATGATAATTTCAGCTTTCAATGTCGTCTGACGAAAAGGAGATGTTGATATATTTTTAGGACTATTTTTGAGAAAACGAATTATTTAAATTGCTGTCATTTTCTCTGATTTATGAATTATTGAAGTGAAGTTACTAATTAACGAGTTTAATTGCACAGTGCATTTATCATATT
>CM050412.1:39498713-39501213 GCA_027564155.1 Gymnocypris eckloni scoliostomus
GGAACCCCAGTGATGTAGTGTATGTGGAGAAGAGGAGGGGTCCTAGAACAGATCCCTGGGGAACCCCAGTGATGTAGTGTATGTGGAGAAGAGGAGGGGTCCAAGAACCGATCCCTGGGGAACCCCAGTGATGTAGTGTATGTGGAGAAGAGGAGGGGTCCAGAACCGATCCCTGGGAACCCCAGTGATGTAGTGTATGTGGAGAAGAGGAGGGTCCAAGAACCGATCCCTGGGGAACCCCAGTGATGTAGTGTATGTGGAGAAGAGGAGGGGTCCAAGAACCGATCCTGGGGAACCCCAGTGATGTAGTGTATGTGGAGAAGAGGAGGGGTCCAGAACAGATCCCTGGGGAACCCCAGTGATGTAGTGTATGTGGAGAAGACGAGGGGTCCAAGAACTGATCCCTGGGGAACCCCAGTGATGTAGTGTATGTGGAGAAGAGGAGGGGTCCAAGAAAAGATCCCTGGGGAACCCCAGTGATGTAGTGTATGTGGAGAAGAGGAGGGGTCCAAGAACCGATCCCTGAGGAACCCCAGTGATGTAGTGTATGTGGAGAAGACGAGGGGTCCAAGAACCGATCTCTGGGGAACCCCAGTGATGTAGTGTATGTGGAGAAGAGGAGGGGTCCAAGAACCGATCCCTGAGGAACCCCAGTGATGTAGTGTATGTGGAGAAGAGGAGGGGTCCAAGAACCGAGCCCTGGGGAACCCCAGTGATGTAGTGTATGTGGAGAAGAGGAGGGGTCCAAGGACCGAGCCCTGGGGAACCCCAGTGACCAATTGATGTGCTTTGGATACCACCCCTCCCCAGACCGACCAGTGAGATAGGATTCAAACCAGCGAAGTGGAATCCCAGTGATGTCCAGTGATGAGAGGGTGGACAGGAGGATCTGATGATTGACAGTGTGAAGCGGCAGACAGATCCAGCAGAATGAGGACTGATGATTTGGAATCGGCTTTTGCACTGCAGGGCTTCAGTGACTGAGAGTAAGCGCAGTCTCAGTTGAATGGCCTCCTGAAACCTGACTGTTTAGCGTCCAGTCTGTTGTTCTGTGAAAGAAACAATGAGACCTGGTTGAAGACAACTCGTTCAAGTGTTTTGGCAATGAGTGGAAGGAGAGAGACAGGTCTGTAGTTTTCTAAAAGAGAAGTGTTTAATGTAGGTTTTTTGAGCAGTGGGGTTACTCGAGCCTGCTTGAATGCAGTGGGGAAGATGCCTGTGAGGAGAGATGTGTTGATGATGTGTGTGAGTGCTGGTAAGAGTGCGGGAGAGATTGCTTGGAGAAGGTGTGAGGGGATTGGGTCTAGAGGACATGTTGTAGGATAGATGGAGAGGAGAAGTTTGGACACTTTGGCCTCAGTGAGGGGACAGAAGGAGAAGATGGGAGTTTAAGCAATGGATCTAGTTGGTTGGAGGTCCTGTGTGAGTGGAGGTGAAAACTGACACACACACACACACACACACACACACACTTCTCTGGTTTTCAGCCTGATTTACAGGAAAACATGAGGATCAGCTGAAACGCAACAAACGCTTCAGTCAGCACCAGACACCAGCTCCTGAGACGCTTACAGACCATAATCTGTCATGACATCATGAGTGTTTGTGGATTAGGAGCTGATCTGAGGGAGGAGTGTGTGTGTGTGTGTGTGTGTGTGTGTGTGTGTGTGTGTGTGTGTGTGTGTGTGTGTGTGTGTGTGTGTGTGTGTGTGGATCAGGAGCTGATCTGAGGGAGGAGTGTGTGTGTGTGTGTGTGTGTGTGTGTGTGTGTGTGTGTGTGTGTGTGTGTGTGTGTGTGCGTGTGTGATCAGGAGCTGATCTGAGGGAGGAGTGTGTGTGTGTGTGTGTGTGTGTGGATCAGGAGCTGATCTGAGGGAGGAGTGTGTGTCTGTGCGTGCGTGTGTGTGGATCAGGAGCTGATCTGAGGGAGGAGTGTGTGTGTCTCAGACGCTGATGGAGGACGTGTCGGTGATGGAGGAGCTGATGGAGCGCTCGGATGGAGCCGCACAGAGAGACGTGTTCAGTGACACAGACTTCACGATCGGTCAGGAGCTTTCACTCGTTTATATGCAAACCAACTCAAAATATCGGTTTATATTTCAGGTCAATTATCAGAAAACTAGATTTAATGCAGGTTTATTTCTGAAGTTGATAAATGTGTGGAAGGTCTAACAAGAGAGAAACTATTAATAGTTTTTATTCAGATTTTTAATCATGTTTTATTTTAATATTTGCAGTTTTAATTTAATTTCTAAACTTTTTGTAATTTTGTTCTGTGGTTTGTCATTTTATTATTTGAGCACAAAACCAGTCATAAGGGTCATGAGAGTTATGCATCATCTGAAAGCTGGATAAATAATATTTCCATTGATGTATGGTTTGGACAATATTTGAAAATTTGGTGCAAAAAAATCTAAATATTGAGAAAATCATCTTAAAAGTTGTTCAAATGAAGTTATTAGCAATGCATATTAATAATTAATAATTCAGTTTTGATATA
>CM050412.1:39516213-39521213 GCA_027564155.1 Gymnocypris eckloni scoliostomus
TCGTCCAATCACACAAGTGCGTGTTTTCCTCCAGCAGCGATTGTCTGCTAACGGTTCAAACTAAATCGGGAGCTTTTTGTGAATTCTATTACAAAAATATTTTATTTTATGGGAAAACGTTCTTTAGATGTTTTAAAGCAAGTGTGAGTGGTCTTCTAGGGTGTTGCTAGGTTGTTTGGGTGTCCTTGTATTACTATGTTTTTTTGGGTTGCTATGTGGTCGTTAGGGTGTTCTGGGGTGGTTGGTATGCAGTTGTTAGGGTGTCCTGGGGTTGCTATGCGGTTGTTGGGGTTTTCTGGGGTTGCTATGTGGTCGTTAGGGTGTTCTGGGGTAGCTATGCAGTTTTTTGGGTGCCCAGGGGTTGCTATGTGTGTTTTGGGTTGCTATGCGGTCGTTAGGGTGCCCTGGGGGGTTGCTATGCGGCCGTTAGGGTGTCCTGGGTGTTGCTATGCGGTCGTTAGAGTGTTCTGGGAGTTGCTATGCTGTCATTATGGTGTTGTGGGGGGTTGCTATGCGGTCGTTAGGTTGTCCTAGGTGTTGCTATGTGGTCGTAAGGCTGTTGTGGGGGGTTGCTATGCGGTCGTTAGGTTGTCCTAGGTGTTGCTATGTGGTCATAAGTCTGTTGTGGGGGGTTGCTATGCAGTTTGTTCTGGGGGTTGCTATGTGGTCATAAGGCTGTTGTGGAGGGTTGCTATGCAGTTTGTTCTGAGGGTTGCTATGTGGTCATAAGGCTGTTGTGAGGAGTTGCTATGCAGTTTGTTCTGGGGGTTGCTATATGGTCATAAGGCTGTTGTGGGGGTTGCTATGTGGTCATAAGGCTGTTGTGGGGGTTGCTATGCAGTTTGTTCTGGGGGTTGCTATGTGGTCCTAAGGCTGTTGTGGGGGGTTGCTATGCAGTTTGTTCTGGGGGTTGCTATGTGGTCATACGTCTGTTGTGGGGGGTTGCTATGCAGTTTGTTCTGGGGGTTGCTATGTGTTCATAAGGCTGTTGTGGGGGTTGCTATGCAGTTTGTTCTGGGGGTTGCTATGTGGTCATAACGTCTGTTGTGGGGGTTGCTATGCAGTTTGTTCTGGGGGTTGCTATGTGGTCATAAGGCTGTTGTGGGGGGTTGCTATGCAGTTTGTTCTGGGGGTTGCTATGTGGTCATAAGGCTGTTGTGGGGGTTGCTATGCAGTTTGTTCTGGGGGTTGCTATGTGTTCATAAGGCTGTTGTGGGGGGTTGCTATGCAGTTTGTTCTGGGGGTTGCTATGTGGTCATAAGGCTGTTGTGGGGGGTTGCTATGCAGTTTGTTCTGGGGGTTGCTATGTGGTCATAAGGCTGTTGTGGGGGTTGCTATGCAGTTTGTTCTGGGGGTTGCTATGTGGTCATAATGCTGTTGTGGGGGTTGCTATGCAGTTTGTTCTGGGGTTGCTATGTGGTCATAAGGCTGTTGTGGGGGTTGCTATGCAGTTTGTTCTGGGGTTGCTATGTGGTCATAAGGCTGTTGTGGGGGGTTGCTATGCAGTTTGTTCTAGGGGTTGCTATGTGGTCATAAGGCTGTTGTGGGGTTGCTATGCAGTTTGTTCTGAGGGTTGCTATGTGATCATAAGGCTGTTGTGGGGGGTTGCTATGCAGTTTGTTCTGAGGGTTGCTATGAGGTCATAAGGCTGTTGTGGGGGGTTGCCAGCACATTGTTGGTCTGGTATGAGGCGGGTTGTTGGTCTAAGTGGTGGGTAGGCGGGCGGGTGGTTGGGTGGATAGTTGGTCTAAGCAGCGGGCTGGTGGGTGGACAGGTCGGCGGGTGGGTTAAGGCTAGTGTGTGTGCGTGCACTGACCCGCCGTGTGTCGTTGTTTCAGCGAGCAGAGCATCTGTCAGGCCCGCGCCTCCGTCATGGTCTACGACGACACCAGCAAGAAATGGGTGCCGATCAAACCGGGTCAGCAGGGCTTCAGTCGAATCAACATCTACCAGAACACCAGCAGCAACACCTTCCGCGTGGTGGGAGTGAAACTACAGGACCAGCAGGTGCGTGTGCTCGTCAAACACTAACGAACCAGATCACAGTTCACCAGCTGCATAACCAGCCACGGTGTTACGACTGCGCCTTAATTAACCCTTTAAGAGTAATCACTCTTACCTCTCAGTCTCTAATTAAACCAGTCTAACAGCCTTTAATAACTCATGACCAGTCTTTAAGAAAACTGACTTTTTAAGAAGAAGATATTAATTATAATAAGCATAAAACATCCCATATTAGTTGGCCTTAACTATGTACTTGCATTTAAATTAATACATGTTTTTACATTGTACGTATATAAAAAAACACCTATTTGTAGTTACATCTGTAATTGCTTTTATAATTAATCCCTTAAACCTACCCATACCACTTAACCAGTCCCTAACCTACCCGTATCCACCTCAATAGCAGCAAAAGTGTTAAACAATACAATATGAACACAAGAAGTACTTGTTTTTTGATGTAAGTACATAATAGTTAAGGCCACCTGCTTTGTTTTGGCCAAAATCAAAAATACATATTGCACTTGATTAATTGATTAAGTTTTGCTCGTATTTAATTCACACTGATTTATTCACACTTCACATTTATTTTCTGATTTATGGAGTAATAACTTTTTTTTGGTGAGAAATCCAACCTGACTTAATTTAGTGTTCAGATTTGTGTGTTGGGAATGTATGCAAATGAGTGCATATTTAATTAGACATTGCCTAATTTGCATATTCAAACACAACATTTCGGATGAAGTTTGGTGATGTCTGTTAATTGTATCTTACTGGCCTGCCGCTTCAGATGCTGTGAAATGAGATTGCGTTTCCCATCGCAAAGTCACGCGTGCATTAAGGAATTTATTCGGTAAAAGTGTTTCTATCGTAGTTTATGCTCATGATTTCTTACCGGATATGAAATGTATCCTTCTTAGTTGAGCGCATAAGTATTTAATGCTTATCTTGGAGTTTCCATCCAGTGTTTTTCTTTATGCAATATCCCAAAATGCACATAATAATACGTGGATTGAAAGATAGCTGTTGATTTTCAATACTGAAGAGCCTGAGCACACTCTGACCTCTGACCTCAGGTGGTCATCAACTACTCCATCGTGAAGGGGCTGAAGTATAACCAGGCCACACCCACCTTCCACCAGTGGCGAGATGCGCGGCAGGTGTACGGACTCAACTTCGCCAGTAAAGAGGAGGCCACCACCTTCTCCAACGCCATGCTGTTCGCCCTCAACCTGCTCAGCACCCAGGACGGAGGTACCAGTTATACACACACACACACGCACACACTCACGCCACACACTCACACACACACACACTCACACACACACACACACACACACACACACACACACACACACACACACACACACACACACTCACACACACACACACACACACACACACACACACACACACACACACACACACACACACACACACACACACACACACACACACACACACACACACACACACACACACACACACACACACACTCACACACACACAAGACACACACACGCACACACACACACACAGCACACTCACGCACACACTCACACACACATATACTACACACACACACACACACACACACACACACACACACACATATACACACACACACACACACACACACACACACACACACACACACACACACACTCACACACACACACACACACACACACACACACACACTCACACTCACACACACTCACACACACACACACACACACACACACACACACACACACACACACACACACACACACACACACACACACACAGAAAGGCGAGCCGGGTCCCTGCTGTTGTCAGGCAGGTGTGTGTTACTGGTGGCGTCAGAAACCGGAGCCGTGGGGAGCAGGTAGAGTACAGCAGTAATGATGATGCTGATGATGATCACAGACTGGATCTGCCAGTGTTTCTGCGTCTTCCACAACCGCTTCGTCCTCTGCAGCATGTCCTGTAGGTACACTGTCTCTCTCTCTCTCTCTCTCTCTGTCTCTGTCTCTGTCTCTGTCTCTGTCTCTCTCTCTCTCTCTCTCTCTCTCTCTGTCTCTGTCTCTGTCTCTCTCTCTCTCTGTCTCTCTCTTTCTCTCTCTCTCTCTGTCTCTGTCTCTGTCTCTGTCTCAGTCTCTCTATTTCTCTCTCTCTCACACACACGCTCTGAATCTGAGACACACATGATGTTGCCGTCATGTTCCTCAAAACTGTTCATGGTCTCTTTCAGGTCCAGCTGTTCAGCGTCAAGTCCAGAACGGGTTGAGTTCAGAAGACCTGGAGGTCCAGAGACGGTTAGCCACACACACACACACACACACACACACACACACACACACACACACACACACACACACACACACACACACACACACACACACACACACACACACACACACACACACACACACACAGACACAGACACAGACACCCACACACACACACACACACACACATACAGACACACAAACACACACACACAGATGTGATTGATATCTTTCATAAATTGCATTGACTGCTTTATGTTAAAAATATGTTTAAGGAGGACACAGAACTAATTTGGGTTTATGTTTATGCTTTATTAATTTTTATAAGATTACCCGTGTTTTCAAGACTTTGTTAGATGCTGTCATAACTTTGCAAAGATTTGATTTTAAAACAGTATCATAGCTGTTCAACTATTTATTGTTATGATTTTAAATCTGTATTAACCTCAGAACAATCTCAAAGTAAACGAGCAGCTAAAGAAACGATTATAATCTTAATTAAAGCGATGAAGTCTGACAGTAATCAGTGTTGAGTTCTGTAGCTTTACATGTTTCTACACCATTAACAGTTATTAGAAATTTAGTAATCAAATGTAATACTTTAATAAAATAACTGAAATAGTTACACTACTTGTTACATTTCCATAGTAACCTTCACAACACTGTCACAAGTGACATTTACGATGTTACAGTCCTTGTTACATTTCCATAGTAACCTTCACAATA
>CM050412.1:39526213-39566213 GCA_027564155.1 Gymnocypris eckloni scoliostomus
AGCTACAGACAGTAGCGCCACGCAATTACACGCACACATAGCTACAGACAGTAGCGCTGCACAACACATCACACACACATAGCTACAGACAGTAGCGGCGTACAACATCACACACACATAGCTACAGACAGTAGCACATCACATCACGCACACATAGCTACAGACAGTAGCGGCGTGCAACACATCACGCACACATAGCTACAGACAGTAGCGCGCACAACACATCACGCACATAGCTACAGACAGTAGCGCGTACAATACATCACGCACACATAGCTACAGACAGTAGCGCGTACAACACATCACGCACACATAGCTACAGACAGTAGCGCGTACAACACATCACGCACACATAGCTACAGACAGTAGCGCGTACAACACATCACGCACACATAGCTACAGACAGTAGCGCTGCATACACATCACACGCATAGCTACAGACAGTAGCGCGTACAACACATCACGCGCACATAGCTACAGACAGTAGCGCGTACAATACATCACACACACATAGCTACAGACAGTATGATGTGATTAATGCAGTGATTGTGTCCATCTTCAGGGTTCGGCCCGTGGGCAGCATCAGCGACTCAGACGTCTTAGACTTCGACAGAATGAAACAGGTAAAGATTATCCATATTTTACCATCAAAAACATACTTACCTACATATCAGTAATGTATTTAGAATTTCATTTTAGATTTTAATTTTAGTTAATAGTTTAGTAATTAAGTTGTGTTTTTGTCTTTTTTAGTAGTTTATATATGTGTGTGTGTGTGTGTGTGTGTGTGTGTGTGTGTGTGTGTGTAAATGTGTCCATGGAGCACAGACGCAGTCATAAGCAGCACAGGTATATTTGTAGTAATAGCCAACAATACATTGTATGGCTCAAAATTATACATTTTTATTTTATGCCAAAAATCATTAGATATTAAGATCATGTCCCTACCATAAATATATCAAAACTTAATTATTGATTAGTAATATGCATTGCTAAGAACTTCATTTCAACAACTTTAAATGTTATTTTGTTATGTTATTTAAATGTTATTTGCACCAGATTTTCAAATATTGTCCAAACCATACCTCAATGGAAATATGATTTATTCAGATGATGCATAAATCTCATGACACTCATGTTTTGTGCTCCAGGGTCACACATATATATATATATATATATAGTTATAGTTTAAATGAAACGTATATATATACATACATATAGTTTAAATGAAAAAATATATAATCTAAACTAAATGAAAATGCAAAATGTTGCCTTTGGCAAATAGCAGAAATATTTATGTTATTCTATTTAAATTGTATCATGTCTTTTATTTTAGTTTCAGTTTTAGTCGTCTATAATAACCCTGTTTCAGTGGCTTTAAATGCGAACGATGTTGTAATCGTCAGGAAATCCTGGAAGAAGTGGTTCGTGAGTTGCACAAGGTGAAGGACGAGATCATTGACGGTATGTTTATTCTCCCGCCGCTCAAACAGCAGGTCAGCGACGCGAAGGTCATGGGTTCGATTCCTCGGCCCACATGCACAAGTGTGACAACTTGCCCCGGTCTGTGTTATGATGCAATGCACTCGTAGCGTCCGACTCTAATAACTGTGTTGTGCTTTATTTCCAGCCATTAGACATGAACTCAGTAGAATCAGCACCACATAATGTCCATCTCCGGACCGAGCCGGACCGAGCCGGCGTATTAAAGCGCACGGACTGACGCGGAGGAACCCTGACGCTTGCACTGATCTACTGTACTTACTGTACGTCCACTTCAGTGCCACGAAGAACGGAGTCCATGCATTATTCTCTTAGTCTCTTTAAACATCGGAACATTCTTGGATCAAGATTAATGGATGGCATGATTTATGATATTATATCTTGCTTTCTTTAAAAAAAAAAAATTATATTTTTATTAGCTTTTGCTTAAAACAAGCAAAAATTATGCTTTGAATTATGCTCGTTTTAAGCAAAAACTAACAAAAATATAATTTTTCGGAAATAATTTTTTCTGAAATAATTTCACTTGTACGGTAAATTAATCTTGATTTAAGAATGTTCAGAAATCTAAAATACTAAGAGAATATTTTATGCAGTGCATTATTATTATTATTATTATAGGTGTAGTATTAGTAGTGTTTTCATATAGGAATCAATAATAATAATAATAATGATATCATTGCACATCAGCGTTAGTCGTTTATATGTTTACTGTTTTAATTTTCCATAAGATCGCACATTTCTCATTACCTCTGTTTTTCATATTTTTTGCCATAATTATGTATTTAATAATCCCTGAAGGATATTATCTGACGAACAAACATCACACGGCAGAGTATTTGTGATCATGTTGGTAATATGTTTATTGGTTGCGAGGACGTGTGGTGAAATATTGTTGTTTATGATTTCTCTTTTTGAACAAGTGCTTCCTGGTTTGAAAAAAATTAATAAAATAATAAAAGATATACACGATGTTTATGAAGTAATGTGTGAAGGTGTGTCGGATGGGATCGAGATTCACACGGTTCATATTTCAGCTATTCATAATTCATAAATCATTTTTTATTGAGAATTTTTATTTTTTTGTATTTTCAGAAAAAATGCATTAGAAATACTCTCAGACTAATCATCATAATTATATTTTAATAAGTCTTTCATATTTATTTTAACATTAATAATGCACCGTGTAAATCTGAATTTTAATTTCAAATAATTACATAAAATTATAATTTATTTTCAGTTTACAAATGCTATTTATATTTAAATATTCAAAACATGTATTAATATTAGTTTTGACAATTAACACATTAAAATAATACACTAATATATGAAGAATTCTGGTGATTATATATTTTTAGTTTATGAATAACTTAAAAAACATATATTATATCCATCATCATAACTAAATTATGATTGAAGTTATGTTTTGTGTAATTCAGTGCAAATAAAATAATGACATACTATATTAAAAACATAAAATAATACATTAATGTGCCGTTTATTCTCAATTTGGACATTTAAAGATATCAAACATGAGGAAAAATCTACAAATCCAGATTTTCAAATATTGTCCAAACCATTCATCATTGGAAAATTATTTATTCAGCTTTCAGATGATGCATAACTCTCATGACCCTTATGAGTGGTTTTATGCTCCAGAGATGTGTACACACACACACACACACACATCACACACACACACACACACACACACACACGAATCATTTGAGTCAACACAGAATCATTGAGTTAATCATTGAGTCAGTTTTTCTCTCACAGATTAAACAGTACAAAACTTAAAATCATTAACACAGTAGGCTAAAGTATAACAAAACACATAAAATACAAATCCCTTAAGAAAATGACCCATGCTTTTATTATGGGCTGTAGGCCTATGGTTTGATTGATGTTGTGCTGTATGACGTCAGAGTGAACGCTCGTGAATGCAGCATTAGAGCAGCTCGTGATCAGATAACACACAGAGTCGTGAAGGGTTCATTAGGAGCTTGTTGTTGGTCTTCTTTAAGCGTGTTGTATTTGCTGTTCTTGCAGTCAGTGTTATATTTCCAGTACTAATGAAGCGTGTGTCTGTCTCGTTCTGATCTTCTCATCTTAAACGGTATTTCTGGAGCTCAGTTGCTTTGGTCTGTTTTAATAAGCACAAAAAAAATATTGTCTTATATATACTTCTTTGATTATGAATGTAGCCTACCTGGGATGTGCCCTACGCAAACAGCACACACTGCATATAGTATCGTTCATATCCACAGACCGGGCCGAAAGGACACTTTAGCGTCGGACCTCAAAGGGGCTCGAGCCCCTGCACACACACACACACACACACACACACACACACACACACACACACACACACACACACACACACACACACTCTCACACACACTTTGTGTTTCTGATCAATCAAACGCAGACTTCTTTCAAAAACATTACAAATAGAAACGTGTCCAATCTTTCGGAGCTACTGAGTAAAATACACGAGTTTAAAATCAAACAGCCATGTTTTTATTACACATAAACCCCAAAATCATGCTTCTTGTAGCCATGGAAACCACACATTTGATAATTATGATCATATTTCTTTGAGCCAGCGACAGCCTTTAAAATGACTTAAAAAGCATTATATTAAAAACAACGAGGCAATTGGTTAATTAATAAGTATATGGTTTCATTAAACAACACCACACACAGTATTTCTGTACAGTACATATTATTACAGATGCTTGTAAATAGCGCCAAAGGCCTGTTACAGTTACAGTATGATCAAATCCTTGTGATATTAACCAAACATATGGACTAATTCAAGATATTAACTCAAACAACTGTAATAATAAAACAACAAAGTACGGTTGTATTTGTACAGTTACAGTTTATGAACTTCAGAAGGTCTATTTTAACCCCTATACGCGTTTATTATTATTATTATTATTTTACGTCACCCATGCCTTGTGCGGTCACTGAAGCAGTCACGTGGTTTTCCGGCGTATGACGTCATAGATCACGTGCTCTTGGCGAAACGAATCAAGCGCCGATACAGTTTCAATGTGTTGTTTTTCTGATGTTGAACATAATAACATCAGTAATATCTTACCAGGTGAAGCTCGCCATAAAACGAGTGTGTTTCCCCCACCCCCAGGACGCGAGTTTACCGGGGGACACGCGATTTTGAGTTTTGTTGTGGAAACTTGGCAACCCCGGAGCGGAGAGTTATTAGTGTTATCGTAGTGCATGCGCTGCGGGCTTCAGGGGGTGTGTGAGAGCGTCGCGAGCGAGCGAGCGTTGAACGCCACAGCGGACTCGGCGAACATGGCATCCGGCGAGACGCTGTACATCGAGGCGGACGGCTCGGAGATGCCCGCGGAGCTCGTGGAGCTGCACGAGATCGAGGTGGAGACCATCGAGACCACGGTGATCGGTGACGAAGACGACGACGACGAGCAGGAGCCCATGATCGCGCTGCAGCCGCTGATCACAGACGACCCGAGCCAGCTCCACCAGCACCAGGAGGTGATCCTGGTCCAGACCCGCGAGGAGGTGGTCGGCGGCGACGACGAGTCGGAGCTCCACGGGGAGGACGGCTTCGAGGAGCGGATCCTCATCCCGGTGCCCGCCGAGGACCACTACATCGGGCAGACGCTGCTCACAGTCGCGGGAAAGAGTTCCGCGGGGCGGCTGGGGAAGAGAGCGGCGTCGGGGGGCAAGAAAGCGGGCAAGAAGAGCTACCTGAGCGCGGCGGAGGCCTGCGGGAGGAAATGGGAGCAGAAGCAGGTTCAGATCAAGACTCTGGAGGGCGAGTTCTCCGTCACGATGTGGGCTTCGGGTAAGTCTCGGTCCTCTCTGCGGCTCCTTGTTTATGTTTTGAACGGAGGCCATGTTTTGGGCTGTCGATGGGCGCCGCCATGTTCCCCGAGTCCAGTATGGCGGCCCTGTAAAGATGGCGACGGCGGATTGAAGATGGCGCGAGCGCGCTGCAGCTGCCGCGTGTAGGCCGCGAGGCGAGCGCGACCGTTAAAAACCGTTAAACTTTGAATTTCGCCTTCAGCGGGAAGCGATCGCGCGCCACTCTGGATTTAAATATGTTAAGGTGCAAATGTATTTTATTTGAGCGTTTGGAACTGCTGTAGTCTGTTAAAGCGTTACACCGTGTCCTAAATACACGCGATAAAATGTAACGTTAGGCTATCGTTTCCGTGTTTAATCATAGTTTTTGTCTTTACCAGCTGTGATGGAGACACGCGAAATCTCTATTTTAGAAACGGTTTCTATTTCCGTGATGTCGCCAGGAACAACAACAACAACATTCAAACGATAATGGTGATAATCTAAGGTACTGATTATGTGCTTTATTCAATGCTAATGTGAGTTTGAATGCCATTTTGAGTGACATTTATAGCCATACAGCTTGACATTATGACATTATAGACATTTATGATATACAGAACGCAACAACAGTTAGTTTAACGTTACCTCAGATGTTAAAAATAAATTCAAACAAACGTGTTAAAACTGAACCAACAAGCTTATTCCATAACAAAGATGGTATCAGTCACTCAGTATGTACATTTAATCACGTTAAAAATGTTTAATATTTATAAATTAGATCATAAACTTATATATATTTCGTTGAGAGTGCAGCGCACTTCCAGATAGGCCACGCCCACACACGCTTCTGATTGGCTGCGATGTTTGATTGATTATTTCGCTTCACGTCTAGTGCGCACTAGGGCTGTCAAATTAGCTGAAAAACTAAATTCGGATTTTATACTAAAATATTATCAATTTGAATTTAAAAGGCATAAATTCAGTTAGGGAAAAAAACTGAATGAGGCCACAAGAGGCGCATCACGCTAAATATTAACAAATGCTATCAGTTAGTGCTATCATATAAATACACTTACTTGTAAGTTTAAAATGTCCAACTACAAACATTTCAGCTAAATGTATATTTTAGTTCGAGTTATTGCGCTCTGTGTTTGACGCGCATGCGTTCAGAACCAAGTCTGTGAGTTTAGTGGAGAATCGTAAAGCAGAAGCTCGTGCACTTTTGACAGCAAGAGGGAAATATTTCCATGGTTTTCTAACATTTACAGATGGATGTACTGTGAAATATAAGTTATGCGTTTATGAAAAGCACACATATCTCAAAACAGCGTGTCTCTGTCAGCGGCACACGCAGCCTTTTCCGCTTTAAACTCACAGATTCATCATTACTGATACACCTAATTAACATTTAATCATATGAGCGGAAGGTTCATGGTTACGCACGTTCGCTAGCAAGCTGGTTTCTTAATCTCGTAATTACATGTTTTTTAAAAGTATAACTTACATGAATTGTACCTGTCTTTGGGCTCTCTTGTGTGAGACGCGAGTGCAACGATGATATAAAATACAATAAATATGTGTTCTGACGTTTCAGTTTTGAGGTAAACAACATCTCTACATTGATGTTCTCTTTTTCCGCTATATTGTGAATGTGCAGCACCGCATAGAGTGGGTTCAGGCTAAAATTAAAATGTAATGACACCTCGTTATCGCTAAGCTGCCTGACGCACACCTAAAATTCAAATGCAGCATTTTGCATTTGAATGTGGATTTTAATTTTGACGAATGTTCGAAATTTGATTATTATTTTTTTGACAGCCCTAATGTGTGCACAGAAACTCAAATTCATGTCAAACTCAATAATGTCATTTCACATTATTTGCACACAATATTCCTATTTTGATATTGTGAAGTAGCTAATTAAATAAATGTGACTTGACAAACTGTCGCGTGTAGTTAGGAGGACACTGTGTAGTTCACCCAAAATTAATATTCTGTCATTAATTACTCACCCTTATGTCGTTCCAAACCCGTTAGACCTTTGTTCATCTTCGGAGCACAAGTTAAGATATTTTTGCTTTGAGAAGTAAATTCTACTGCACTCTGATTATGGCTGGGTGATTTATTTATTTTCTAACGATTAATTTGAATTTAATATTTTGACAATAATTTTATTTTTTAGAAATTGAAGAATTGCGAGAAATATTATCAATAATAATATTTAATGTCGTAGATACATTTTCAAATTAACTAATTAAAGATCATTAAAGAATCAATCAAACATTCTGAATTTTTTTTTATTGAGAAATTTGTTTTTAGAATAAAAATTTTTTTTAAGTTGTAATAATACAATTATTATTTATATTGCGTTAAGGAGAAAGCACACTCATGTTGAACGTAAACAATGCTAATTATGTTGATTATGTTCTGGGGAAAGTGTCGTGGTACTCTCCAAAATGGCAGAAGACGGTAAATCGGGGAGATTAATTGTTAAATAAATTGACAATTTTGTGTTTGCACACTAAAAGTGTTCTCGTAGCTTCGTAAAATTAAATCTCTGATGTCTATGGAGGGTCCGAGAGCTCTCGGAATTCATTAAGAATATCTTAATTTGTGTTTTGAAGATAAACTTACGGGTTTGGAACGACGCTTATTTCTATAGTCTTTGGCTTTTTACCGAAACACAACTGGACTCCATATTTGTTAATAGCGGTGTAGGTTTAAGTTAAATGCAAAGAGACGTGCTAGTTGTTTTATTCGTATCCAAAACGAGGCGATGTGAACATTATGAAGCGCTAAACACTCGTATGCAGTGTGTGTTTAATTCATATTCAAAGCTCGTTTAAAAGCTAGAGCATCTTATGATGTAATACAGCAGCGATCACAATAAACACTCGATTGAGACAATATATGCTTTATGTGTGTTTATCAAGTCATTTCCAGGTAATATGTAGGAAAATACAGGAATGAAATATTATAGAATTGTAGCTGTTATGTGCTGTATGTAATTCAATCAACTTGATTAAATGAATAAATTAAAATCTGTTTAACATATAAAGCGGCCGATCGTTTCTTGTAGAAGACTTTAGGATTGAATCTGCTCGCTGTGAAACACTTAAGGTGATATTTATGCAACACTTAACAGACTTTAAGAGATACTTAAGTTAAATTCTATGGGTTTATGATGTTTCACCTAAAGAAACCCCTTAAGTGACATTTTAGGGATATTTTATGCAGTTCCCTTACTCTTAAGTGCGATTTTAAGGGAAAAATACTCTTAAGGTGTCCTGATTTCTGTGACTCTCGCACCGTTAAAGGCACAGCTCACCCAAACATGGAAACTATTCCTTTAACTGATTTGAAACGCTGTGTTTCAGATGACAAGAAGGACATCGATCATGAGACGGTGGTGGAGGAGCAGATCATCGGGGAGATCTCTCCTCCGGATTTCTCCGAGTACATGACGGGAAAGAAGCTCCCCCCCGGCGGGATCCCGGGAATCGACCTGTCCGACCCCAAGCAGCTGGCGGAGTTCGCCAGGTCAGAGACGCTCACCTTTACTGCCCCGTTAAACCGATTCAGTGTTTGCTTCCAGTAGGTGTGCGCTTCAGGCTCAGAAATACAACACAGGTCTTCAGATGTTCACATGTGGACCACAAAATGGCAAAACTGGCTTCATTCGGGGTAGACAAACGCGAGATAATATCAGGCGGACTCTCCAAATGATCAATCATATCCAAGATTCTAGATACAAGCCGTCCTCCTGAGCCTCGATGCCGAGAAGGCTTTTGATTCGGTCAATTGGCTTTTTCTTAAGGGTATTCTTACAAAATTACATTTCCATGAGAAATGTATTAAAATAATTTAAAACATACACTCAAGTCCTACCTCAAGAATGAAAATAAATGGTAATCTATCAAAGACCATCATGTCCTCTGTCCCCTCTGCTCTTCGCTTTATCGAATCAGGGAAAACTAAAAAATAAAAGGTATTAACATCAAAGACGATGAACATAAAATATCTCTATTTGCTGAAGACATATTCATTAATCTAAAGGATCCAACCGAGTCATTAGCTGAGCTATTGGAAACACTACAAACCTTTGGGTCTTTGTCAGGATTTAAATTGAATATTCTAGAAACACAGGTATTGACCTTTAATTATAACCCCCCAAACGAAATTAAAAAGGATTATTCCTTAAAATGGAATCTTAAATATTTAAGAATAAATATCCCCAAGGATATGAACAATTTGGAAATGCTTAATTATGGCCCTATTAATAAAAAAATTAAACTTGACATTGCAAGATGGAATCTTCTACCATTTATTAACATGAGATCTAGGATAGAGATGGGTTCGACGAGATCCCTATTCAAGCGATCATTGCAGATGAAAATGTAATAAAAAACAAAATCAATGGATTAAGGTAACTTTCAAAAATTGGTTTGAGATTATTAAGGATTATAAATTAAAGGATTATGTGAATGTATTGAAATGGGCTTCATATGATTCGGATTTTAAACCCAATACTTTAGACATGCGGTTTAGGCTATGGGCTAAGAAAGGGATCACTGCTTACTGTACCTTCACAGATCAAGGACAATTATTAGATTTTAATTCTCTCAAAGAACAATTCCATTTAGATTCCAAGGATTTCTTCAGATATCTTCAGCTCCGACAACATTTCGACTGATGGAGATCCAAATAAGTTACAATATTCTCTTCAGCTTACAAGGCTGAACCAATGTTATAGACTAATACTAAACTAGCATTGATGGATTTGCAAGGAGATTCATATCTACATTAAGGAGCGATGGGAGGAAGAAAGTGGTATTACCATCTCAACTGAGGACTGGGGAGAGGATTTTGCTGGAGAAATAACATTTGTTTTTTCCTTACACCAAAACAGAAAAATTAATTCCTAGGCAACTCAAATTGTTGGAGACTTTGGATGCTAATCATTTTCATATATTTTGGGGTTGTCCTAATATCAGAAGTTTTTGGAAATATATACATAATGTATTAGAGAAGATTTGAGATCTGTCAGTTTTGAGGTTCTGTACACGGGCAAGGTGCCGATAGTTTCCTGGGAAAAGAAAAACAAATATATGTCTGGAATAATTCTAGCTTCAAGTAAAAAAGCTATTACTAGATGCTGGTATAAACCCAATCCGCCACAAATACAACACTGGATTGCCTTTGTAAAAAGTATTTTTATTATGGAGAAAATTACATTTTGTATAAATAACCAAAAATATATGTTTGTTGAATTTTGGTCCAAATTGATCGAGTTTATAACCCCTATTGAACCAAATGTTTTTGTTATAGAACATATGTTTTGTTTATATATAAATATTGTGCCTACATCCCCTTTTCTTTTGTAAATAGTTTTTGCCATAATTGGAATATAATTTAAAGAGATATATTGATCTATTTTTGTGCAGTTTTTCTTCCCCTGAATCGGGAATATAAGTTGGAAATGCTGTAAAAGGGACATAAATAGATGTTGTGAATTGTATCTCTGTCCAATAAAAACTTTAAAAAAAATAATGGAAATCCATAAAAATAAAACTGACTACATCATGTGATGTCCCTGCCAGTTCCATTGTACAAATATCTTGTCTTTGTTGATGTTTAGTGTATGTGTTCAGGTGTTTGTCGAGACGTTTACTGTGTTAGTTGTTTTATTTCTCAGCCCCTTCAGTCACAGCGGAGCTGGTTTTGCTCGGAGCCCCGTCCGGTGAGTTCTAGACTGAATCTCACACCTGAGGGCTTGTTATGGGTCACCGGAGAGCGTCTGGGGTCACGGGTGCAAGTGATCTGAATGTCCTCTGATACGCAGAGCATGCTGGGTAACTGATCTCTGATGTGCTTGTGTTGATGTAGAATGAAGCCGAGGAAGATCAAGGAGGATGACGCGCCGAGGACGATAGCCTGCCCGCACAAAGTGAGTGATCGAGTCTGTAAGCGTTGTGCGATTATTGACAAAAAATTATGGCATTTTATCGATAACGATAATTATACCATATTTTGCTCAGTGTGTTATTGTGCTGGTACCAAATTAAATCCGTAGCAATTAAATTAATCTTCGCAACAGAAGCTACGTCTTTAACTTTACAGTTTAACGCAGGACATGCATGCATCTAACATGCATAAATAATGTTTCCATATTAATCATAAAACGTTGAATAGATGCTTTAAATGTGAAATTAAAACCGCCAGCAGGTGGCAGCAAAGTCACTGTTCATAAGTGAGTCACTACGATTGAACCGAATCATTTAAACGAGTGATTCATTTAACAAATGAGTCACTGTGACAGAACCGAATCATTTAAACGATTGATTCATTCAGGAACGAATCACTGCGACTCAAAACAGTGCTGTGTTTGGGATTATTTCCGTTGAGCAAAACTTGTTATTGAGCTTTTGTAAAATAAAATCACATTTGTAATCATAGTCAGTTTTGGGTAAATAAACATCACACTTCGTGAGAAATTGATTGATTATATTAAATGGTATGAATATACTGCCATGTCTTGAATTTGTGGTCATTATTAATAGACTGAATCATGCCGTGAAAGAACACGCACTCGCACATCGTTAAAACAACAATTAGGGTATTATCGCACACCCGTAGTAAGCGCGTCACACGCTTCTCCTGTGTTTCTGACAGGGCTGCAGTAAAATGTTCAGGGATAATTCAGCCATGAGGAAGCACCTGCACACCCACGGCCCGCGGGTCCACGTGTGCGCCGAGTGCGGGAAAGCCTTCGTGGAGAGCTCCAAGCTCAAGCGGCACCAGCTGGTGCACACCGGAGAGAAGCCCTTCCAGGTACGCCATACGCTATTATGAGGAGTACACCTCCATGTCGAGACTATACTGTAAAAAATCCTGTAGAATTTTACTGTAAAAAAAAATTAGTACATTACAGTTAAATACCGTAAACTGATATAATGTTAATATACCATCCTATTGAAGTACATCTGTTTTGTAGCTTTGTAATACACTGATAACCACCAACAGCAGGAGTCACATGATGAACCAAAGCAGCTTTTAAATATTAACATATATAGATGTACAGTAACATTCACACGAACACTAATCACCATCACACGTCAAACTCAAATAATGCAATTAACATTCATTAGATGTAACGTACAACCCTAACATTCACAACTGATGAGAGAAAACATGCAAAAACATCAAATGTAATGCAGGGAATTATGAAAATATCAATTTACGGTTATTAATCTAAAAACGGTATGTTACCGTAAAATGACATGTGACGTCCGATACAGTGTTTCACTGTATATAGTAGAGGAACGGTTTTAATGTAGCATTTTTACTGTGTTTTACCGTTAAATTCACGGTAATTTTTACAGTGTACTGCTGGACCATCTAGAAATGTCATGCATTGATGAAATACATTAGATTTTGGGGGATATTTCCATTCAAATGTTTCTGTTTTAATGGTTAAACAAAATGTTTGTAATCAAAAAAGCATGTCTAATTAATTGAAATCACGAAACATATAAAATTTAACAGCAATTTTTTTTTTTTGAGCCCATTGAAATATTTTTATTTTCCCAAAAATCGTTACAAATCGAGATTTTTTATTTTTTTTTAAATCTCCAAAATATGATGATAATTTTACAATATATTTTTTTTAAAAGTTGTAATAGTATTATTATTATTGCTTTGCGAAATACATTCTACTGTAATGTGATTATTTCATTTTATCAATTAATTAGAATTTAATGTTTTGCCACAATTAATTTTTTTAGAAATTGAGGAATGGCGATAAATATTATAATATTATTTAATGTCGTAGATACATTTTCGAGTTAACTAATGAAAAATTGTCAAAAATCGAGAATCAATCAAATATAAAAAAATCAAGATTTTTTTTTTCAAATCTCCAAAATATGATATTTATTTAAAAATATTATTTTATTTTTGTTATTGAACCAAAAGTTTGTTTGTCATGCTGTAGAGCAGATCTCTGATGCGGTGTAATGTTTGATCTCTGCTCCTGTGGCTCGTGAGCGTGGAGAGCGTCTCTAACCGTGGTTCTCTCCGTCTAGTGCACGTTCGAGGGCTGCGGGAAGCGTTTCTCTCTGGACTTTAACCTTCGGACGCACGTCCGGATTCACACCGGGGACCGGCCCTACGTTTGCCCCTTCGACGGCTGCAATAAAAAGTTTGCTCAGTCCACCAACCTCAAATCACACATTCTGACACACGCCAAAGCCAAAAACAACCAATGAACGCGTCCTCGAGCGCCTCGGACTCCAACGAGGCTTCGTATCACGTCCACGGATGACGCTTTTTACCACAGAGACAGCAGTCACGTCATTCTTTTCCACTTTTACTTCCGCCTTCATTGATATATCGCTTTTAATTTTATATTTCTGCAAGTGTGCATATTGTACACTTAAGCTGTGATCATGAGTAACAGCTGAGCGCTTCACAGACGATGAGGATGATGATGATGGTAATGAGGATGATGGTAACGATGATGATGGTGAGGATGATGAGGGTGAGGATGATGAGGGTGATGATGGTATGGTAATGATGATGGTGAGGATGATGATGATGATGATGGTAATGATCAGGATAATGATGATGATGGTAATAATGATGGTGAGGATGATGATGATGATGGTAATGATCAGGATAATGATGATGATGGTAATGATGATGGTGGTGGTGAGGATGATCAGGATGATGATGATGATGATTGTAATGATGATGATGATGATAGTTTCTTCCTCCTGGTGTTTTGTAGGTTGTGACGGATCGGTAATAATCTGGACGCGTTCGGTAAACCGTCGTTGTTTTCTTTCTTAGGTTGTATCGTAACGGTCTAAACCATGAACTTTGCTTTGTTAATATTTACACCTCGCCTGTATTTCAGCAAACTGCTATTAAAGAGGGAAAAATATGATTAATTTGCCTTTCTGGAAATCTAATCAAATATTATACAGTCAAAACATTTGACATGTTTGTGTTATGTAAAAACTATCATGGTGTTTATTAGTATTTATAACCTTTATATTTCAGTTTATCATATTTCTATATATTTTGATTTTAGTAATTCAGCTTAAACATATTTTAGTTAGTCGACCATTTGTTTTATTCTAGCTTTAATTATAAAATAATATTTGTAAATTTTATCTAGTGCCGTCAAATGATTAATCGCATCAAAAATACGTTTTTGTTTACATAATATATGTGTATATTTAATAAGTATATATAAATACAAACACAAGCATGTATATATTTATGAAAAATCTTGTTGGTGTTAAAAATATCCATTTAAATATTTTCAAAATACATATTTGTGTGTGTGTGTATATATATATATATATATACGTAATAAATATACACGCATTATGTAAACAAACACTTATTTTGAATGAGATTAATCGTTTACATTTTTTATCATTTTTTTTTTTAATTTTGTAACATTTCTGTCAGACATTGCTTGTAAATTACACAAATATGTAGTTAAATACGTTTTTGTTTACATAATATATGTATATTACGTATATATAAATACAAACACATGCATATATGTATTTTGAAAATATTATAGTTTATATACAAGTATATTTATTTTATAAACAATTTTTCTTAAATGTATACATGCATGTGTTTGTATTTATATATACACAGTGCACACATATATATTATGTAGACAAAGGTTAATTTAAATGCGATTAATCGTTTGACAGCACTAATTATTTTACAATGAGTGCTATTTAGAGTCTAGTTCACTGGATGGGTTTGAAGCGTTGAAGGAGTCCGTCTTGTTTGTTTGTGGTTCGTTATTAGTTAATGTGATTCTCTACAACTGATGATCAGACGTTAATGAGAAGGACTGGTTAGAGCTGATGGTGACCTCTAGTGGCCGGGCTGGTCATCACTCGCTCTTCAGTCCTATTCATCATCAGCGGATCATTTGCATATCAGCGGCCTTAATGCTCGTTTAATGTGTGTCTGGTTCTTGATGACAGTGTAGTGATGATGAAACACTGTCAGTCGTTCTCTGCTCCGATCCTCCAGCGACTGAGCTTTAATTAACACTGATTAATCGTTTGATTAAATTAAGACTCAACAGCTGCTTCACATTCAGTGACACACACACACTCTCTCACACACACACACACACATTATGGTTCTCACACACACCATAGGCGTAATGCTCTCTCTCACACTCTCACACACCTCACTCTCACACACACACACGCTCTCTCACACACGCTCTCACACACACACACACACACACTCACGCTCACACTCAAAATGTCCTCATAAATCACCTCCTCCTCACACACACACTAACTCCTCTCACACTCACGCTCTCACACACACACACTCTCACACACACACTCACGCTCTCACACACACACACTCACTCTCTCACACACACACACACTCTCACACACTCACGCTCTCACACACACACACACACACTCACTCTCTCACACACACACACACACACACACACACACACACACAATTGTAACAGCAGTAAAGGTGTGTTTGTATTGCACATCATTTGCATTTGTCATAATAACTAATACACAGATAACAAACCCGTTCATTCAGACAGGGACCGTGTTTCATCAGATCGAGAAATAATGTTCAAAGATCTGTAGATGTTTGTATGATGAAGGTCGGATGATCAGACTCCTGAGCAGAAGACACAACATAACTCGCATCACATTTGTGCATGATTGAAAACACGTGAGGTTGTTTCTAAACTCAGCTGCCGTTTAAAGCAATAGTTCACCTAAACATTCACTGAAAATGTGTTCAATCCCAATGGAAGTGAATGGGTGCCGTCAGAATGAGAGTCTGATAAAAACATCACAATAATCCACAGTCCATCAGTTATCATCTGGAGAAGACAAAACCTGAAACTAATCCAGCATTACGACGTTTATAATGTTCATAATAACTCTTCCTCAGTGATAAAGTGCATCTGTTGTTGTTATCCAGCCACATATTAGTTTAGATCTGTGCAGATTTCTCTCCTGATTCAGACCAGAACACTTTATCACTGAGGAAGAGTTATTATAGATTATATCTTCTCCAGATGATAACTGATGGAGTGGATTATTGAGATGTTCTTATCAGACTCTGGTTCTGACGGCACCCATTCACTGTGACTGATGTCTTGGCTCAGATCAGGTGTGTTGATTTGGAAATGATGTTCTCCACAGAGGTATGTTATGATATATTGCTGATGCATTATTAATGTTTCTCATGTTGATATTTCACAGTGGTGCAGGTATGATTAGATGGGATTTGTACATGCAGAAATATGTTTCCATGGTAACCGAGACATCCCACCGAGACGTCAGGAGCGCTAATATATATAATATATTCTTTAATAATACATATTAGTCTGGTGTGATATGATGTGATTAACTGCATTAGTCAAAGAGTCCGGATCAATCTGAAACGTGCTGCATGACACTACATTAAATATATATCATTTAACATTTATGTAAATATGTAATGCAATTTTATATATATATATATTTAGATTTTTTTTTAATTGTGAATAATACATTTAAAATAATTGAAATGTAAATAATGGATACTTATTCATTATTATAATCTAAACAACTTAAAAATTATATTTCATTTCTAATTTTAATATAAAGTAATATATATATATTAGTGCTGTCAAATTATTAATCGAATAATAAAAACAATTGATGTGTGTACTGTGTATATTTGTGTGTATATATATACAAACACATGCAGTATATATTTTGAGAATATTTACATGTATATCAATTTTTATATTATGTATATTTAATATACAAACAGCACATTTGTCTTAATATATGTATGTGTTTGTATTTATATATACATAAATATACACAGCACACACATCAATTATTTTTATTTTGGATGCGATTAATAATTTGACAGCACTAATATTTATAATTTTAATTAAAAATGAATTTTAAAATGCATGTAAATAATATAATTAGAATTGTGATTTATATTGTATTTAAATAATAAATAATATAATTAACATATAACATTTACAAATGAAATGTATTTAAATACAATATAATTATAATTTTAGTATATAATGCTACATTTATGTAAATAATATTTAAGGCTAATATGTTTATTGTTGTATAGAATTTATAATTTATATAAATATGTAATGTTAAAATAATTCAATTCTAAATTTAGTATTTATAATTTCTGTAAATATAATCTAAACTTGCTTTGGACAAAAGCATCTGCTAAATGATTAAATGTAAATATTAATATATCATTTTAATTAGAGATTAAATTTATGTTTCATATTTGAGAGATGATCAGAAGATTAAATTTAGGATGGTTTCTGTGTATCATTTTATGAACGCGCCACAAAACCAGTCATCATTTTATGAAATTGAGATTTATGCATCATCTGAAAGCTGAATAAATCATATTTCCATTGATGTATGGTTTGGACAATATTTGAAAATCTGGTGCAAAAAAATCTAAATATTGAGAACATCATCTTTAAAGTTGTTCAAATGAATTCTTAGCAATGCATATTAATAATCAATAATTACGTTTTTATATATTTACGGTAGGATTATGATCTTAATATCTAATGATTTTTGGCATAAAAGAAAATTTATTCGTATACTATCCGTCCTAAATAGTATTTGAAAATAGAATTAGTATGTCCCAAATAATAATATGTTTTAAAAGCCATGCCAAAGATTCCCGGATGGTCTACTACTTCCGACCAGAACTACAAACACGCATAAAAAGAGTTTAGAAACTACAAAAATGGCGGATATGCGCGACCAACGGAATTAAGGAAGTCCTTTACGAAGAAACGGATTTGAGTGATAAATAATCAATGTCTAACTTGATCAAAAAAATATAAATGTAATGTTATCCACGTTATATTTGATCTGCAGCAACACTGTGAGCTTTTATAATGATACGTTTGGTCGTAAAAGCATCATTATGTGAACACATGAGCAGATTCTCGGCATGATCACAGACCCGCGATGTGCTTCTTTATTTCTCTCCAATACGGTAAGAAATCTAATTAAACGATATGTGGATGATGATAACTGTGATGAGATGATTGACAGGCGGTTTAAACCGTTACAGGATGCGTAAATAAGCAACCGAGCGTCTCTTAAAGAGACAGTACTGTGTCCCAAAGTGTGCATACTATTCTGATACATACTCAGAAGTATGCACTTATTCTTCAGAAGGACTAATCACATTCAATATTAACCAGAAGCACATTTCCCTCCGTTAATAATGCATACGCTTGGAATTGCTTCTGCATGTATTATGATTCTTTGTTGATTTCTCTCCGCAGGTATGAGTCGTGTAGTTTACTGTCTGTGCTCGTCACAGCCGCTTAATTAGCTCATGAATATTTAAGCTCCGTCACTCTTTCTCTCTCTCACTTTAGAGAAAATCATAGAAACCACTCAAAATCAGAGACTTGTCCGAAGATTTGATATAAATGATCAGTTTTTCATGCTGCAATGGTTCGTCAATAAAAGAACACATTCGTTAATTTGCAGTCTGATGTGAGATGTGTGGAAAAGGCTAAGAATATAAAAAATTTTTGACACTAACACAACTTCATAGTGAGCACTAATGGTGCTCCATACATAACCGGGTCAAAATGACCCGAACACGAAAAATGGCTATATCTCTTTAAAAACAAATAACAATAATCTCAGAAAACGTGTCTATTTTGTGGGCCGTAAAGCATTTGCATCCCTTACTAAAAGCTATACATTTTTTAATGCATCCAAAACAGACCCAAATGCATTATGAGGGTTAAGAACAGTCCTTAAAGGGACAGTACACCACAAAAAGAACATTCTGTCATCTCTAAAAGTTCCATATTTCATGTTATGTTTAATATTTATTTTACTTGAGTAAATCAGTAAGTTCAGACCTAAAATTGTGGTGACTTTGTTCACTTCTGGTGACATATGATGGCATAATAATATCAATAGCCCCTATATGGCTGATGTACTCAATGGCTGCATATAAGCTGAAATCTAAAACCATACGAACTTAAGCTCCTCAGTTTTAGATTTTAAAGGGACAGTACACCCAAAAATGAAACTTCTGTCATCATGTACTCACCAAACCTGTATGAATGTGTTTGTTCTGCTGAACACAAAGGAAGATATTTTGAAGAATGTGGAAACAGAGCAGTATTTGTTTTCCTACTATTGAAGTCAATGGTGTCCCAAAACAGCCTGATTACAAACTTTCTCCATTCCTTAGTGTTCAGAACAAACACATTCATACAGGTTTGGTGAGTAAATGACAGAGTTTTCTTTTTTGGGTGTACTGTCCCTTTAAAGACAGAGTCCTTATCCGTCTGTGTTTGTCTTCACTCTGGAGTGAAATGTTTGGCCGTTTTGACTCCGTCTGAGCGGTACGTGGATCTTAGGCCTCCTGGAACCAAACTGCACATCTTTCACCCCCTCCACACCTCCGTTCCTTTGAACAAACACAAGAACTCGCTGGCTCCTGACGAACACGAGCATTAACACTTCTTCTAAAAATAATCAGCCAGTGCTGCGCCTTCTGCTTCATCAAACACATCATCTTCAGCTTCTTCTCGGTGTTTCTGCTTAAATACCTGAAGAATACCTCATCTGAGATTCCTCAACATCGTCAGCGCTGATTTACATACTAAAACATTGGTTACACTTTAGAATAGAGAACACATTCACTACGACTTTTCCCTCAATAAACTCCTAATTTACTGCTTGCTACTAGTTAGTAAGGTAGGCAATACTTGTCTGTGTGAGTATTCCTCTTGTGCGACTTAGTCTTAATTCGCTCTTCCACAAAATAAAGCCTAAAAGCTCTTAAATCAGAGCAGAAAGTCTTAAATTCGTAAAGTCGTGGCATTAAATGTTGCATGAACTACAAAACAGTTATCTTCCTCAGTATTTTAATCTTGTTTTCCAGTGCAAATATCTAAACATCCTTAAATCAAAACACGTTTGCTGGAGATGCAAAATGAACAAGAAGTTTTGTTTTACGGTTTTATTATTAAAACAAGAATAAATATCCGCCAATGGGAAATTAAAACTTTAAATTTAAGTTGATTTCATTGACAGATTTGTTGTTCTTGTGATCATGAACTCACTTCTTAGGTTAATTTAGCATCCCCAGTAAATATATCTTGATTTAAGAATCGTGTAGGCCTTAAAAAACAACAGCGTTTCCTTCAATTTACTCCTTAAATCTTCCTTTCTTGGTTGTAAAAAGGTTTTAAAGTCTTAAACATACCTTCAAAAAACCTATATAGTTTTTCAAGCGCACGCACCAAAGTAGAGTCCATTTACACGATTCTTCTATTTTTGCCGAAGACGTTTCGCTGCCTTTTCCGTCTTTTATTACCAAACGCTTATCGCATTGCGAGTCATTGAACAAGAACACGTGTATCATTTTCACATTTTATTTAACACAACGTAACATGTTTGTATATTATCCCATAAAACAAAGACATATACAAGTCGTAGTATTGTTTTACTATATGCAGTATTTAAGTTGTGCTTAAAAAACATCGTCCTCTTCGTAAGTCCGAGATTATAATAACACGCGTACGGTGGCCTGAAACGCTATTAAAAACCACAGAAGTGAAGTGCAAAGTCCTCCTTTATAACGTGCTTTCCAGAACCCACTCGGACTGGGACAGCGAGGATCTTCCGTTGCGTATCTCGCCCGAGTCCATCTGGGGAATATCGCCGCCGCTCATGGATAAGCTGCGTTTGGAGCGTAGCGGCTGCGCGTAGCTGGCGTACGCCGGCTGTTTGCAGGAGTTTACGTTGAGCGAGTGACGTCGACTGACGCGCACGTAGCCCGCCGGGATCGTTTGATAGTTTTGGAGCGGCGCTCTGCGCGGCGTCGGCGTCACTATCATGGAATAGGCGCGTACGGCCGGACGCACCTTGGCCGAGTTGTTCCTGTTGGTGTTGTCCGGTTCTACGTCGACTTGCGTGTCCGTGCGCGCCGGACGAACGGGACCGGGAGACGCCGGATGCCAACTGTGGCTAGCGGCGGACGAGGTGACGGTGCAGTCTGGCTTGGACGCTCGGGATGGGATGGATTCACTCTGCGGCGACACCTTCCGACACGCGTCCGGACCCAGAACCTGCTTGGACATGGACTTGATGATTCCGCAGACCTGGTGAGAATGAATGGATTAAGACATTAAAACATTCCCCAACAGTTTCATAGACAAGGTTTAAAGGGACAGTACACCTAAAAATGATAATTTACTCATCCTCAAGTAGATCCAAACCTGTATGAATGTGTTTGTTCTGCTGATATTCTGGAGAAGGTGGGAAACAGAGCAGTTCTGGGTTGGATCTAATTGAGAGCGAGTCAATGATGACAGCATTTTAATTTTGGGGTGTACTGTCCCTTTAAAGGAGTAGTTCACTTCCAGAGGATTTCAGGATTTCGCTCCATATAATGGACTTCTATGGTGCCTCCGTCCAAAATGTAGTTTACAAGCAGCTTCAAAAGGCTCTCAGCCAAGTAAGACTGGTTTTATCTAGCTAAACAACTTAAAAACATCTTTGCATGTTCGCTTTGTAAACACTAGGTCGGTACTTATGCAGCGATGTTGGAGGAGAAAATGAAATTGAGGCGCTTTTAGATGTACCCTAACTCAGTGTTTACCAACCCTGTTCCTGGAGGCACACCAACTCTACTCATATTCCAGCTTTTCCTAATCAAACACACCTGAATCTACCCATCAGCTCTTTAGTAGAGGACCTGAAATATATTGGACCGATAAGGGAGTGCACTGTTGGTGTGCCTCAAGGAACAGGGTTCCCTCACGGTCTTGAACCGGGGAAAAAAGACGAGATGAGACAAGGGTTTAAGGGTAAAAAATCTAAAGTGTTGCACAAAACCAAAATGATAAGATAACCGTTTCGGTCTAGTCCTAGATTAAAATGCACTCTTTGGCTGGTTTAACCTAAACCCTGTCTGTGAAACCGGGCTTTAGACACAAGATTAAAGGGATAGTTAACACAAGATGCTAAACCTAACACAAATTAAGATGTATTTGTGACCCTGGACCCCAAAACCAGTTTGAGAAAGCTGAATAAATAATATTTCCATTGATGTATGGTTTGGACAATATTTGAAAATCTGGTGCAAAAAAAAATCCAAATATTGTGAAAATCATCTTTAAACTCATTCAAATGAAGTTCTTAGCAATGCATATTAATAATATTCCACATTTTTGGAGAGTGCACATGCACGCATTTTCTCCTGAATGTAAACAATGCTGATTATGTTGATTGGAACGACATGAGGGTGAGTAATTAATGAGAGAATTTTAATTTTTGGGTGAACTGTCCCTTTAAGAAGCACCCTCAGCGATTTAACTCTGGAGCCGGGTCTGGTTTTATCTCTTAAAAAATCTCAGAATATTAAATTATGTATATTTTGAGAGTTGTAACACTGCAAAAAATATATATCTTACTATTTTTGTCTTGTTTTCTTGTATAAATAGCTAAACATTCTTGATTGAAGTTGCATTTACTGTACAAGTAAAATGACTTAAGATATTAAGTCTTGTTTTCTGTAAAAAAAATAAATCAAAATTTAGTTAGTTTTTCCTTAAAACAAGTTAAGCAAAAACTAACATTTTGATTTTTTTTTTCTCCAAAACAAGAATTAATATCTTTAATAATTTTACTTGTACAGTAAATGCATCTTGATTCAAGAATGTTTAGATATCTACGCTACTCAACATTTTGAAGTGGATCAAAACCTTTCATCAAAGTTGTCCTAAAACCAAAATGAGTTCTTGTCTTAGGACAACTGCGATGCTCTTTTGTGATCCACTTCAAATGTTGACTACTTTATCAGAAAACAAGAAAACAATATCAGATTTACAGTAAAAGCCAGGGTTCGTACGGTCATGAAAAACCTGGAAAAGTCATGGAATTTTAAAACCGCATTTTCCAGGCCTGGAAAATTTTGGAAAAATGAATAAACCCAGAAAGTTTTGGAAAAGTCATGGAAATCTATTTTACAAATCTTTGTATAATACAATTATGTTTATTCGGGTCCTGAATTTCGGTACGGGATTGCGCATGGGCTATATCGCACATTTCTACTCTTTCCCGCAGCTTTCGAATTTAAAATGATGGATATTCACACATTTATTCAATAGCCTATAGCTTGTAGACTGATGAGTAAATAGAGCCACACAGAATATCAAATCGGTCATTTGAAAACAGATTCATCAGCTGTGTTTTCTCTCATTGACTTTCTCTTAAAACACGTAATCAGCGCATCTCGTCTGCACTAAAGAGCTGCACGGTGCGATACAAGTCTTTCTCTGGCATTTTGGTACAGTTGACAGAATTGTCACCTGCCTAATCGGGTCATTGTTGCATTGTCACTAAAATGTAGCCTATTATTTGTTTGCTCGTCTTTTTAAGCCGTTCTGTACTCTCGCGCTCCAGAGGCGGTTTCTGCTGCACTCAGTCATGTCCTAATGGCGTCCGTATAAAGCCGCCTTGCGAGCACCAAATTGACTTTGGTACCAAACAAGCTCGGTAGAGTCCTGCACGGGCCTCAAACATACGCCCCAGTCCAATCCTTGTCCAGCAGATATCAGAATTACCTTCCTGAGTCCGACTGGAGCCCATGTCTTTCTTTCTCTCTTCCCCATTACACAGCTGCTGTTCTAGCCATTCAAATAGTTCAGTTTCGTTTTTAATGGCAATGCGTTTTCGTTTCTTTATTAAGTTAATTTAGAAATATGTTTGGAAAATTGATTTGTTTATTAAATTCAAGTTTTTTGTTTTTAAAGTATCTTTTGAGCAATCGGCCAGCTGCAGACAGTGAGTTTGGCTATTATGTTTGATCAATTTAGCCTTCTTAAATCACCACTTGACTAAAATTAAATCTATATAAAATACTTAAAAAGCATATCACAATGTTAGTTTCGTTTAACCTAGACAAATGTGTGCTATTAGACAGGTCGAGCTGCTCTTGTCAGTCGCGGTATTGTTTCCACGACGGCTAATCCTTTTCATCACCATAATAATTGATGGATTTCTAAAATACAAAAATAAGGAGGAATCCTAAAACAAGCCCGATGCCCGGCCCGCGTCTGACGTGAAAATTGTCCCGAAGCCATAAACTAAAAGTCGAGGCTGAAATATGGGGCTCTAAAAGTGCAGCTTGTTGCGTTTAAGCGGCAACATTACACACAAAATGAGCGTTAAAATGGCCATCCTGGTGAGCAGGGTGTGAACTACGGGGAGCTAGCGGCTCCCCTTAATAATCATGGGCTCCCCTGAAAGCGTGATTTGTGGAAAGTAGGCTAATTTATTTTTGGGGCTGGGTCTCAAAAATATTGACTGTTATTTTGACGTGCAATTTCAGTTTTGTGTACTGTGATCATCGTGGATTATTATGTGTAAAATTGCAACAACAAAATCATTAATTAATGCTTGATTGCGATTTAAACCTAACTCACTTCAATAAAGATAATTATAGGCCTACATGAGCATCTGCTGTCCTCGATTACAGCGCTCTTGTTAGGATGACAAAAAAGCTGTAAAGTCTGCTCTGCCTCAGCGGCAAACAGCGCCGTCAATGTCAAAGTAATTGAATTCAAATCAAATCAAAGTAGGCGGAGTTTAGCGTTCACAGATGCTGAGCGACGAAGCGTCAGATTAATAAAAGAGCGAGGTAAGATGTTTAGTCAACTGTTTCTAAAGAAATGTTAAATGACCGACAATTCTATTCAGTGAAGCAAACTACTCGACTTGTTTCTCAAATATGCCCATTTTAAGAGTGACAGAGAAAGAGAAGAAATGTGCATGTTTTAATTATCTGCATCTGTTTGTCCCTACAAACAATGAAATTTAGTTCTACTTCAAAAACACGTCACACTGTAAACCCAGATTTTGATTCAACTCAAAGAGATTGAGTACATATTACTTAAATGTGTCTAATTTATTGACATTACTTGTTAATTCTGATTAAGCTGAACTTTTTCTTGTCCTTTCTTATTGTAATTGAGTTTTTAAGTCCAATCAGTAGTGTCTACTCAAACAAACTGAGTTTGTATTACTTAAACATGTGTCATTTCTTTACATTAATTATGAATTCTGAGTAAACTGTACTTTTTAATGGCCTATCTTATTGTAATTATGTGTTTGAGCTAAAACAACTTAATATCATCAAGTTTTGCCTGTCCAACGGTAAGTTCAGAGGGTCAAAAACAAAATACGAAATCGCAAATTATTTTCCAGATGGAGTCACTGGTAAGTTCGTGATTTCTGGACGTTATTGTTGTGTCCCTGATGTTAACATACATTTGATCAAACCTCATTTAAAATTTAGTCTGCATTTATTTTATAGACGGACATATATTTTTTAAGTATTTTATTCATCAGCATGATAGTCTGCATGTATCTTACTTTTTAGTTAAAAAACACCAAATATTTAAAGCATTAGCTTTAAGTATTTTATTCATTAGCATGATAATCTGCATTTATATTATAGAGAGATTTTTTTAACAAAAAGTATTTTATTCCAGACCTGAGCTTTTACTTTGAAAAGTAGAAGCTCTGTGAAGCTTTTATTTTGAAATGTAGAAGCTCGTGGACGGCACAAGGCGGGATGGCATGACACGGCATTGACGTCACCCATGCAACCCCTGAGTTTTGCAGTTTGTCAACCAAATTTGAAGAGGTGCAGTACAATATTGTAATGATTGGCTGTAAAGAGGAAGATATTTTTTTTTCTTTTCTTACCATCACTGAGGAAACTACACACTAGAACCCTATTAGGCCATGGCTTTGTTTCTTTTGTTGCTAAAAAAGGACATGTTCAATAAAAATACAATTGGATGTTGTGTAATGTTGCAGTTGTATGTATGTATTTTACATGGCTCTATTAATTGAAAGATATTTTGAGTTTCAGGAACAAAAGTTAAGTTGGGTCAGTTAGAATATACAACTTAGTTAAATTAGTTATGGAGTAATGCTTACTTAACAAGCTGAGTTAAATAAATGGGTGGGGAATGATTGTTTAAACTAAGTATCTTCAGTTACTGTAACTCGGTTATAAGTACATTCAACTTAAATGTTCTATTCCATTCCATTATGGGCTTAAGTACATTGAACGTAGTTCACCTCACTTATTCAACTAATGCTTCATTACTTAAAAATTTTAAGGCAATCGGTTACCTGGGTTTTTTAAAGTAAATTCTACTTATCCGGGTTTACAGTGCACCTACTAGTGTTGAAAAATAATACAACTTTATTTTATTAAGACATAATCACAAAATATTTTATTTTTAATAGTAGGCTAAATCCCCTTTATTTTTCAACATGTAAATGTTTAATTTTCATTCATTAAAATATAAATTAAATCGATGTTTCATGCCTTAATCTGATAACCAGTCAAATTTAAATACACAACACAGAATTTCTGAGGAAAAATAACTATTCATAAGGCTACTGTAAGAGTAAAAAAAAATTTAGGATGCATTCAAATAATCAGATGAGCTAAAACAGAATTTGGCAACAATAAAACATAAGGTAAGAAAAAAATATAACATTTCATACGGCCCTAAACATGTCATTTTTGTTACACTTTTAATAAATTAAATTGTATAAGTTTCATGATTTTAATTAATTAGACATGCTTTTGATAAATACAATTTAATTTGATCATTAAAAGGAGTCTATAAAATGAAAACGAAAAAAACGGAATCTAGAAAAATTGAAACGGTAAAAAATGAATTTAGAAAAAAATAAAATGGAATTTGGGAAAAATTAAAACGGATTTCATAGGGCCCTATATATATATATATATTGCAAAACGAAATTCTGGCCCTGCGTTTAACTGAGTTAAATAAATGATAATAGTGATATGTTCTCTGTGTGGAGTAAAGGTCCTTACACACCGAGTCAGAAATGTTTCTATGCGTTTTTGCGTGTGAAATTTCGGACTGCAAGGACCTTCACATCTGGGGCAGTTTAAGCTTGTACTAAAACAAAAAAGCAAACAATAGTATTAATAGTCATTCATTTTAGTTAAAATGCTATGATAATTTGAACAGATTTTTATTCTTATTGTAAAATAATGTGAAATTAGGTCATGGAAATTGTCACAAAAGTCATGGAAAAGTCATGGAAAAGTCATGGAAATTTGTTGGTAAAAATGTGTACGAACCCTGAAAAGCACTTGCAACGTTTCATTCCGTACACTCTAAAAAAATGGTGCTATATAGCACCAAAAGTGGTTCCCTTATGATTATGACCAAAAATACTGTACAATATCAAGTAAAAAACAGCAGCTGGGATTACCAGAATTTTACCGCAAAAATACAGTAACGTCATTTACATTAAATTTACAGTTAAATACCGTAAACTGATATAATGTTAATATACCATCCTATTGAAGTACATCTGTTTTGTGGCTTTGTAATACACTGATAACCACCAACAGCAGGAGTCACATGATGAACCAAAGCAGCTTTTAAATATTAACATATATAGATGTACAGTAACATTCACACGAACACTAATCACCATCACACGTCAAACTCAAATAATGCAATTAACATTCATTTAACAACATTAGATTTAACATGCAACCCACAACTGATGAAAAAACATCGTTATTTCAATGCAATAATGTAAAATTTTACGCAATTTACGGTTATTCACTGCTTTTTCACTTCCAAAAACGGTATGCTACCGTAAAATAATGTGACGTCCGATACAGTGTTTCACTGTATATTGTAGAGGAACGTAACGTTTACCATTTAACAGGTTTTTACTGTAGCAGTCTTTTACCGTTAAATTCACTGTAATTTTTTACAGTGCACCATTTGTTAGAAACGTTGATAATTGCGCAAACCTGATACTCGGACTGCGAGCGCACATCGCCCAGCTCCAGGCCTTTATCCACACCCTCCTGCTGGCACCCCCGGTAGCGCACGATGAGGAAGATGATGAAGGCCAGGACAGACGCCACGATCAAGCCGCCGATGATGACCACGATGGTGCCGCCGAGGAACTGCGACTGCATGAAGTGACAGCGAAGGTACTGCGGCTCGGTGGCGAAGTGAACGCAGCCCACCACACGTGTGGCCGTGAGCGCCGTCAGGGCGTCGTCGTAGATGGCCAGAACGCAGAGATCGTACGTGGTTCCCGCTGCCAGGTTGTTGACCGCGATGCTTTTACTGCTCGAAGGAATCATTCTGAAAGAAACAGCCATCAGCTAATATTGCTACAACCAACGTGCATCATTCAGAACATCATTAATGGTATATATGACCCTGGAGCACAGACGCAGTTTATTTGTAGCAATAGACAACAATACATTGTATGGGTCAAAATTATACATTTTACTGTTATGACAAAAATCATTAGATATTAAGATCATGTGCCATGAAGATATTCCTACCATAAATATATCAAAACTGAATTAGTGATTAGTAATATGCATTGCTAAGAACTTCATTTGATCAACTTTAAAGATGATTTTCTAAATATTTAGATTTTTTTGCACCAGATTTTCAAATATTGTCCAAACCATACATCAATGGAAAGCTCATTTATTCTGCTTTCAGATGATGCATAACTCTCAATTTTGCAAATTTGACGCTTATGACTGGTTTTGTGCTCCAGGGTCACATTGTAATGGGAAGAAACTTGTTTAAGTACCTTTGAGGAAGAAAAGAAATGCAAATGCAACACTTTGTACAAATGATTCCCAGGGAAGTTATTAAAACGTGTTTGAACCTTTATTTTTAATAGTTTTATTTACTGTACACTCACATGTAATTACAGTATTGAATGAATCTTATGAACCAGCTCTTTTTAGTGAATCAAACCCGTACGGAGCAACCAGTGCAGTCTGATTCCCAAACGTCGGCTTTTTTGTGATCTTTCTTTTCTTTTTCTTTTTTTATGTTTTAAAAATGTTGAATGTTTAAAAAAATATAAGTTTTTTTGTGTTATATGAACATTAAGGGAACATAATATCATTTTGCAAACATCATGGGAACGTTACTTTTGAACGTTCTGAAATAAATAGTAACATTTACAAAATGTTAGATTTCTAACTAAAATGTTTCAGGAAAATCGTTAAATGAACGATAACGTTTTTGTGCAATCATTTAAGACCAGAAAACTCATTAATGTTACAGTAAAGACGTTCCGTGTTAACAGAATTGAGCTGAATAACGACACCATATTCTGTAGACTTCAATTAATGTCTTCAATTAATACAAATTTGTTCAATGTAACATTTGAACATTGCCTGTCTGAAAAATTTTCTGAACACACGTTATTTCTAAAGGTTTTCTGAATGCTCAAAACGTCCATTTTTTATTTCTTGGTTATATGAACAGGTAACATTTCATTGTATCATTTTGCAGACATCAAGGAACGTTACTTTCAAATGTTCTTAGAATGTTCTGAAAGTAGCAACATTTAAAATGTTAGACAGACATCAAACTGAAACGTTCCATGAACGATACATTTAAATTGTACAACCCATTAAAGACCATATAGCATTGAAAAGATGTGCTCTTAATTAATGTTACAGCAAGAGTGTTGCTCAGAACATTGCGTGTTAACGAAGCTGAATAACGACACTATTCTGTAGTGCTACTTTACACGTGAATGTTGCTTCATAATTAATTGAATTTTAAGAAATTAGACATTTCAGTGTTTTATTCATCTGTCTGCGCACTGCTCTTTCTGAAATGCTGGAATATTTAAAGGCGTGATTGATTGCGATTTCACGTTTTTAACGTTAGTTAGTGTGTAATGTCGCTGGTTGAGCATAAACCATACATACAAAGTTACGAAGCTGAAAGCTCAATGCAATCAGAGATATTGTCTTTTAAAACTGTCAGTTTAATGCCTACAAAAACAGCTCGTAGGGACTACAACGAGCTACTTCCTGGGTTTGTGACATCATGGACCCAGATAAACCCCCCCCTGGAGATTTAGAGAAGAGGAAGAGAAAACGTAAAAATCTATTCATATATGAAAAAACAGTATATTTAACACTAACAGAAACAGTAGCATTTACTAATAACACTGTATCTAAAAGTACGAGACCATAATAAACAAAAAAACACCATTATTAGCCGTGCTTGCACAGGTTCTGCGCGATCATCTTCACTAATATCCTCTGCGTCTCATTCGGGCTCAAATTGATAAACAATATAGACGACGCCATTGTTTATGATACAACTGGAGCACTAAGCTGAGGGGCGGGACCAAGACGCGCACTAGAGGCGGTTTAGCCAATCACAACACACTGGACCAGCTAACCAATCAGAGCCCATCGCGTATTTCTGAGGGAGGGGTTTCATAAAAGCAGGAAGTACTCAGAGCATTTAGTAGAAGGGACAAAGTTAAATTATGTGAAAAATTATGCATTTTGTTCAACAGTCTTTACAGTCAACCTCCCCTTTAGCAGTGTTTAAAACCAAACAGGCTCACCTGTATACTAACGAGTCATCGTAAGTGCCATTGTATTGGACCTGGAACATCCGAATCCCTGGAATATTCCTCTGAAAGTTGAACTTCACCAGAGCCGTGGACGAGGTGATCTCTGAGATCAGGACCCTCTTCTCCGGTCCACCCTTGTTGCCCGTCGACGAGCCTCCGTCTCCGCCCGTCTTTGCAGAAGTGGCGATGTCGGACGACCCCGGATCCGGTTCTTGGACCATGCTGGTGTCGTTAGTGAAATGTGGAAGTTTGGTGATGAGCAGGTCCACCGTCTGCTGCGCCTCTCCGGACGGGTTTGAAGCGGCGCAAGTGAACGATCCAGAGTCCTTGACCGTGCTGATCAGGATGTCCAGGGTCCCGTCCGAACGGAGAATGGTGCGGCTGGAGTTGAACACCATCTTCCCGTCCGGAGCGATCCAGTGGATGACGGGATCCGGGTCGCCTCGGGCTTTGCAGCGCAAGGAAACCTGCTGGCCTTCGAGAGCGCGAGTCTCTTGCGAGTGTCTAGTGATGAGCGGCGGCTCGCAGAGGAACTCCTCCTCGGATACGGTCCAGAAATAGCGTCCGGCGAGATGCTGTGGAGCCGCGCAGGTCTCCAGGTCATCCTCGCGCCGCAATCGCCGAAGCCACAGCAACTCACAGTTACAATGCAGCGGGTTTCCTCCGAAACTCAACGCGAAAGACGTCGGACCCAAAACGCCAGATGTGGCTAAGACTCCGGCGCGCTGGAAAACCGGATCCGGCGGGAGCTTGTGGAGCTTATTGGACATTACATCCAGACGCTTGAGCTTCTGAAGCCCGGAGAAGGTTCCTTCGGGTATGTAGTTGATCATATTATGGTCCAGGTTTAAAGTGTGCAGGTTGGTCATGAGCTGGATGGCGATCCACGGCACGCTCTCCAGGTTGTTGTAGGATAAATCCAGCTCTTCCAGCGCGACGAGGTTGTTGAACGCTCCTATGTAGATGTGCGTGAGCTGGTTGTTGTTGAGAATGAGATGGTGCAGCTTGGACATGCCGCTAAATGTATCGTTGGTTATGTGCGTCAAGCGGTTGCTGTCCAGATGAAGGGCGCGGAGGTTCTCCAAATCGTTGAAAGCGTGAGGCACCACCAATCCTATCGTGTTCCTAGAAAGCGTCAGGTCCACCAGTTTGGTCATGTTGGCGAAATCCTTCCGCTTGATGCCCGTGATGAAATTGTCCCCCAGACGGAGCTCGACGGTGCGTCTGTCGATGTTTGGAGGGACGAACAACAGCCCCTTTTTATCACACAAGGTTGCCAGATTGGGAGGCAAAACCTGGCAAATGCAGCGCTTGGGACATACTTGGATCTTCTGGGCCTTTAACGCCATTACAACAACTATCAAATAAACCAGTAGCGTCTCCATCTGGATTGCGGGTATTGGTTAAACAACCTGCGGAGAAAGCAAACAGAGAGCGGTGCAAGAAATTAGTACTTAATTCAGCATGACACATTAAATTAATCTGAAATCATGAAAAATATCAGCATATTATTATGATTTCTGAAGATCATGTGACACTGAAGACTGGAGTAATGATGCTGAAAATACAGCTTTGATCACAGAAATAAATTACAGTTCAACACATATTCATATAGAAAACAGCTGTTTTATATACTAATAATATTTCACATTTTACTGTATTTTTAATCAAATAAATGCAGCCTTATGAACAGAAGAGACTTTAAAAACACAGATTACGACAAAAAATGTGTGCATGACCTTGCATTGCATGCAAGATGAGTCATTGATATTTATATTTATTAATAATGCCTAAATAAATGCTAGAAGCTTTCATGTTTAGTAGCAAAACAGATGACATCATCACCAACACACGTGGGCTAAAATTTACAAAACCCTAATTATATATATTATTTTCTATCTTTAATACATGTACAAACTAGTGCTGTTAAACGATTAATCGCATCCAAAATAAAAGTTTAGTTTACATTTATATATGAGTGTGTACTATATGTGTATGTATATATAAAGATATGCATGTATATATTTAAGAAATATATGTTGTTTATATATTAAATATTGATATATATATCATATGTAAATATTTTCAAAATAAATACTGAATGTGTGTGTGTGTGTGTTTATATACATAATAAACAAACACAGTACACACAGATATATTATGTAAACAAATACAACTTTTATTTTGTATGCGATTAATCGTTTGACCGCACTAAAACTAATCCTGTGACGGCTCGAGAAGCTTTCATTTCTTAAAGCTCACGCTGCACTGACGCGCTGTGTTTGATATGATAGTGTTGATCCTTTCATCTTTGTGTTTGGCGAGATGAAAGACTCCTCTGGCCTCCTCAGAATGAGTCTGATGTCGAGCATCGATCAGGAGAGACGCGTCGGTCCCTCGCATCGACTCGCTCGCTCTTCATCGCCGCTACTGTTACTCATTACTTGTGCGGGATGAGAAACGTATTCTCTGAATGACTCTTGAGTCCTTGACGAGAGATAACATTTCATACCAGCTTCTTTACAAGAATGCTTCATGAAAGTTTAATCGATGATGTTTAATTATGCGTGCATTTACAGAGAAATCCGAGAAATGGCTCGTGGTTTCTGTTGCTCTCCGCTTTACAGGGTGTTTCTATCATGCACTGAAATATCAGAGTGGTTCTTGTTGCTTCTGTCATCTGTAACCTAGGAAATTAACGTCTCGAGCGCCCGTGTGCGCTGTGAATGCATGCGCGCCTGTGATCATGAGAGAGAGCTGGCATCATTATACTGCCATGCAGACAATAGAGGAGAGACCTGCATGTAAAAACAGCCGATAAAAGTGAAGGATGGAGGTGACATCTGACAGCATGGAAGAGCAATGACAAAGAGAGCGTGCTAAACTAGAAAATGCATGAAATAAACAGCAGAAACATGCGTGCCAATTCATCTTTGTCACATATAAAGGCCACAGCTTTAAATAATGACATGCTGCCGCTGAGCAAACGTACGTGACCGTGTTTGCAAAAGTGACACAATGCCTGGTCCCTGCTAAAAGCATTTTCCTACCATTCACGTTCAGTTATAAAAATGCTATTTCTGAAGGGAACATTGTATCAATGTTGTATTATAACATTGTATCAATGTTTCAGAGGCGTATCATAACATTGTATCAATGTTTCAGTGTCGTATCATAACATTGTATCAATGTTTCAGAGTCGTATCATAACATTGTACCAATGTTTCAGCGTCGTATCATAACATTGTATCAATGTTTCATCGTCATATCATAACATTGTATCAATGTTTCAGAGTCGTATCATAACATTGTATCAATGTTTCAGCGTCGTATCATAACATTGTATCAATGTTTCAGATCATAACATTGTATCAATGTTTCACGTATCATAACATTGTATCAATGTTTCAGTGTTGTATCATAACATTGTATCAATGTTTCAGCATCGACAACATTGTATCAATGTTTCAGATCATAACATTGTATCAATGTTTGATATCATAACATTGTATCAATGTTTCAGAGTCGTATCACAACATTGTATCGATGTTTTAGAGTCGATCATAACATTGTATCAATGTTTAGAGTCGTATCATAACATTGTATCAATGTTTCAGTATCATAACATTGTATCAATGTTTCATAACATTGTATCGATGTTTCAGAGTCGTATCATAACATTGTATCAATGTTTCAGCGATCATAACATTGTATCAATGTTTCAGCGATCACAACATTGTATCAATGTTTTAGAGTCGATCATAACATTGTATCAATGTTTCAGAGTCGTATCATAACATTGTATCAATGTTTCAGCGTCGTATCATAACATTGTATCAATGTTTCAGAGTCGTATCATAACATTGTATCAATGTTTCAGCGTCGTATCATAACATTGTATCAATGTTTCAGAGTCGTATCATAACATTGTATCGATGTTTTAGAGTCGTATCATAACATTGTATCAATGTTTTAGAGTCGTATCATAACATTGTATCAATGTTTCAGAGTCGTATCATAACATTGTATCGATGTTTCAGAGTCGTATCATAACATTGTATCGATGTTTCAGAGTCGTATCATAACATTGTATCGATGTTTCAGAGTCGTATCATAACATTGTATCAATGTTTCAGCGTCGTATCATAACATTGTATCAATGTTTCATCGGTGTATCATAACATTGTATCAATGTTTCAGAGTCGTATCATAACATTGTATCAATGTTTCAGAGTCGTATCATAACATTGTATCAATGTTTCAGCGTCGTATCATAACATTGTATCAATGTTTCATCGTCATATCATAACATTGTATCAATGTTTCAGCGTCGTATCATAACATTGTATCAATGTTTCAGAGTCGTATCATAACATTTAATCAATGTTTCAGCGTCGTATCATAACATTGTATCTATGTTTCAGCATCGTATCATAACATTTAATCAATGTTTCAGCGTCGTATCATAACATTGTATCTATGTTTCATCGTCGTATCATAACATTGTATCTATGTTTCAGCGTCGTATCATAACATTTAATCAATGTTTCAGCGTCGTATCATAACATTGTATCTATGTTTCAGCATCGTATCATAACATTGTATCAATGTTTCATCGGTGTATCATAACATTGTATCAATGTTTCAGAGTCGTATCATAACATTGTATCAATGTTTCATCGTCATATCATAACATTGTATCAATGTTTCAGCGTCGTATCATAACATTGTATCTATGTTTCAGCATCGTATCATAACATTGTATCAATGTTTCATCGTCATATCATAACATTGTATCAATGTTTCAGACATTATCATAACATTGTATCAATGTTTCATCGTCATATCATAACATTGTATCAATGTTTCAGCGCAGATTATCATAACATTGTATCAATGTTTCAGCGTAGATTACATAACATTGTATCAATGTTTCAGAGTCGATAAACATTGTATCAATGTTAGCATTGATCATATTCATATCATAACATTGTATCAATGTTTTAGAGTCGATCATAACATTGTATCAATGTTTCAGCATGATGTCACATTGTATCAATGTTTCAGCCGTATCATAACATTGTATCGATGTTTCAGAGTCGTATCATAACATTGTATCAATGTTTCATCGTCGTATCATAACATTGTATCAATGTTTCAGCGTCGTATCATAACATTGTATTATTTCGCAAACATTGTGGGAATGTGTTCTGAAACAAGTTACATTTAAACGTTAGATGAACGTCCAACTAAAACGCTTCAGGAAAATTTGCTTCATAAATGATGTATAAATAACGTTTTGTGCTAATTTTGTGCTAACATAAAAAAAACAGCTACCCAGCTAACAAAAATAAGAATTTGTCACGACATTATACATGTTATTTCTGAATGCTCGAGATTTTTAAAACGTTTTGCTAATGTTTTGTCTTGGAGACAAATGGAGAATGTTATAATTTTGCATTATATAACATTATGGGGAACGTTACTTTTGAATGTTTTCTGAACATTCTAAAACTAGTAACATTTAAAAACATAGGCGAACGTGCAAATAAAATATTAGATAATTGTGTAAATAATGTTTTTGTAACGTTTTGCAAACATTAAAAACCAAATGTTCTTGGAAAGAACGTTCTGAAAACATTCCCTGTTAGCATTGATCATATTCATATAATCATAACACACTAAAGCTCACGGGTCAAGTACAAATTACCCGTCTCGTTAATGTGTAATAGACGGGTGATGTCACACTCTGCATATCAAATGACCTTCATCAGCCGCTTTATTGAGTCTGTGTCGCTGGTGTTGTTTGCCAACCAGCTGGCTGCATTAGTTGGCAAAGCGTCGCTACTTCCCCCAGAAACACCGCTGTGAATGTGTTATTGGCTCACAGCGAGCCGTATTCTGTTATTTCCCAGCCAGCTCTGCATGACGGATCTCCCGTGATTCTGGATGGAAGAGTAGAGCTTGGGTCTGTCGTACGTGTCTGTTTCCACACATTCAACCCAAAGCTAATGACGCTGGCACGACTCGAAACCTCTGCCTTTCAGATTCAACCCATCAAACAGTGGCGGAGCTGGGATGTTTTCATGGGGGTTAGCAACCAGCCTGGGGGACATAAATCTTCATTATTTCTATATAAAAATGTGGTTGACTATAAGCTATTTTAGTGCCTAAAACATGTCTGAATACAATTAATTTCTACTTAATTGTAATTGAGATATTTGTAAATTATTATATCAAGTAATACTGAGTTAATATGACAATTTTTGTATTATTCCTCATTCCTCAGGTATTTTAATAAAGGGGCTCACTATAGCTTAATTGCTCTGTCAGATTGGTTTTGCCTCTCAAAACCCCCCAAAACGTGTTCTCTAACACTACACACTCATGGATGAGACATGTTAGTGATACGAATGTGAAAAAACAACAGCACATAAATGCCCGATTGTAAAATTAGTTGTTTTATGCATTTAAATGGTTTCATTTTCGTTTGTACTTTAAAATGAATGAAAAAATAGTACATGTTTTCTAGTATAAATGCACTGTGCTCATATTTACTTGTGCATTAAATTACTAATTAAAATACATCAGCTTGCGCCTATGTGATCTGGAATTGCATGAGAGCCTATATTTTAGCATGCATTTGAGAGACGTTCTGAAATGTCATACATACATGCATGCACAGTTTGTGCATTCTTGTCAAGAAAAAGGGGACAAAACTGCAGTTTTGAGCAGGTGGCCACGCCCACCCCATGGCTCCGCCCCTGACTCCACCCCTGCCACTAAACACCCAGTGACTCACTCTCATGTCGCTCCAAACCCGTTTGCTCTTATGATTGGCTGAACACTTTTGAATTTGTACTCAATAATCAACAGAAGAAGAAACAAGACTCCATCTCCAGTAAATAAATCTTGATTTAAAGAAAAACAGACTTTTTGCAGCGCATGCAACGTTTATGACCACGACTTCATGCATTTAAGATGTTCAGCTCTGATTTAAGATAATAACAACAATAATAATAATTAAATATTACTAAACAGCCATAGCTACCCAACTACCAATCACATATTCTAAGAGTGTTTTATGAAAACATTATTCTTAAATATATTAAGAATGTTATTTTTCAATGAACATTAAATGAAGATTCCATTCTATTATTTGTGACATTTGAATATTAAAAACACCGTGCTTTATATTTAAAGACCATTCCTTCTCGGCCAAGCGTTTGAGGAATATTATTCATAAATGTCTTTTAAACATACAAAACATATATATATGGATGTTTTATGCGAACGAGGTCTGAGAGCGTATATCATACGGACGTTTCCTTTCCTTTGCATATTAAATATTAATAATGTTACAAGAACATTCCATAAACACAATCCTATTTCCATAACCTGTACTGAGATGTGTCTGAATGCCTGGAAACAGAGAGAGTATATTTAGCCACGATCATAAAAGCATATGGATGCTTTGATATGAATAAACACCCATGCATCAGATCTCAGGATCTCAGAGCATCACTAACATGCTTCAAACCAACCAATGCCTGCCTGAAGAGCCTGTCTTCCTTCACATGCACGCATGCACCACCCTAAACACCCATGCATCAGATCTCAGAGCATCACTAACATGCTTCAACCCAACCAATGCCTGCCTGAAGAGCCTGTCTTCCTTCACATGCACGCATGCACCACCCTAAACACTCATGCATCAGATCTCAGGATCTCTGAGCACATCTCTACAGCCCCAAACACTCGTGCATGTTCTTACACAAGCGAAATATTAATAATCATGTAACGCAAAGATCGATGCGTGTTGATGAAACGAGCATCCGAAGCCCGTGGTCACGAGGGACTCGATGTAACATCGCAGGAATAGAATAACCGAGTCAGATGCATTGCACGCGATCTCTTGATGACGAACCCGGCCGTGCATCGTAGATCTCGAGCGCGGTTTGTGACCTTGCAGATGTTCTGATCGAGTGCATTGGTTAAATGCGTTATTCTGGGGTTCTGTCTCATACTGTGCTCGTGTCTCCGAGCGCATCTGAGGATGCATGCATGGAACAGCACATCATTTACCTGTAGAAGATATCAGCGCTTCACGAGGGCAAAGCACGCCGCATTTCCACCCAAATCAGCATCTCCTTCCTTCTGATGACCCTCCCTCATCAGGACCTCCGATGCGCGTGCACGCGACGCAGCTCATTCTGTGATGTATGATGTATGATGATATGTTCATTAGGATTCTCCTTTAATGAGACCTCCAGCCGGATCTCCTCTCCGCATTACGCCTGCATGCACCCAAATCACCAATCCTAGCACGGCGAGGGTCGCCTCATGAATATTAATTAGGACACGCTGCAGCCTTCCAATCGAACGGCGCGCTTTGGAATATTAATCAAGCACGCGGACGTTCAGACGTCACCCTCATTGTTCCGGTATGAGACTTCTGCTCTTCTTTATTTGGTAATGTCTCAAACTAGTCATAAGCAGCACGGGTGTATTTTTAATAGACAATAATACATTGTTTGGGTCAAAATTATACATTTTTCTTTTATGCCAAAAATCATTAGATATTAAAATCATGAAGATATTCCTACCGTAAATATATCAAAACGTAATTATTGATTATTAATATGCATTGCTAAGAAATTCATTTGAACGACTTTAAAGATGATTTTCTCAATATTTAGATTTTTTTGCACCAGATTTTCAAATATTGTACAAAGCACACATCAATGGAAATATGATTATTAATCTTCAGATGATGGTTTTGTGCTCCAGGGTCTCATATCTCTCGGGTTAAAGCATGGACACCGCCAGACAAGTTTCATATCAATAACTACATTAAGGAAGTGTCGTACAAAATAGAATTTATCCTATAATAAATATAATTTACTAAATAGAATGAAATAAAAATATAATTGATTACAATAAATATAATTTATAAATAGAATAAAAATAGAATTAAATAAAGAAAATATAATTTATTATGATCAATAGAATTTATAAATATAATTAAATACAAAATAGAATTGATTATGATAAATATAATTTATTAAATAGAATAAAAATAGAATTGATTATGATAA
>CM050412.1:39573713-39583713 GCA_027564155.1 Gymnocypris eckloni scoliostomus
GATCTTCTACAGCATCATGTTTGACGCGGGCAGCACCGGCACCCGCATCCACGTCTACACCTTCATCCAGAAAGAGCCGGGTGAGATCACTACATAGACAGCAGGTCGTTGAGGGGTTAAACACATCACATGGTTTGAAACAGTAACATGCAGTAAGAGAAAGATTTGTAGTTATGGAATTTAATTTAGCATGTAGTAACTTCAGAAATAAACCTGGTTTGTTTGTAACTCACTTAAACACTGCAGGGTTATTATAGTTAATTAAAACTAGTGCTGTTAAGCAATTAATCATGATTAATTACATCCATAAACGTTTTTGTTTACATAATATATGTGTGTACTGTGTATATTTATTATGTCTATATAAATACACATACATACAGTGTATATTTATATTACAGATAAATATATTTTATATATAAACAATAATAATAATAATAATATAGTATAATATGTAATAACAGTGATATATTATTATATATATATATATATATATATATATATATAACAATTATAATATATAATATTTTTCTTAAATATATATAGATTTCTTCTTATTTTCTTTAATATGATGCACTAAAATAACTCAAACTAAAATACAAAATAAATAAAAAACTATATATCGTTATTTAAAACAAATATAAATGTGACAACACACACAACAAATTTACAAAAATTTAAAATGTAAAATTAAACTAATTAAAAATATTACTAATTAAAAATATAACATATCTACCTTTATATTTTATCCAATTCTTTAATCAATATATGGTAATATATTATTTTAACATAAATAAAATTAAGCCTGTTTAGGAATTATTTCTAAAATATTTATAAAAATTTAAATACTACTACTAGTAATATTTGTTGAACTGCAATTTATCTAGATGTAGATTATGTAGATAAATAAAACAAAAATGTACTGCATTAATTATAATCCCAAAAAATATATCAAGTTATTTTCCTATAAATAAAATTAAGTTTTCACACACACACAGACACACTCGCACGCACGCACGCACACACGCACACACAGACAGGCACACACACTCTCTCTCACTCACTCACTCACTCACTCACTCACTCACTCACTCACTCACTCACTCACTCACTCACAGACACACACAGACAGACGCGCGCACAGACAGACGCGCGCACAGACAGACGCGCGCACAGACAGACGCGCGCACACACACACAGACACACAGACACACTCTCTCACACACACACACACACACACACACACACAGACACACAGACACACTCTCACACACACACACAGACACACACACACACACACACACACACACAAACACTCACACGCACACCTCATAAGTGTTTATTGTGCTGCAAATCGATGCTGATTTAAATAAAAACCTACAGTAACAGTTAGAGTAATTACAGTGACGAGAATCCCTGTGGTGAGTTCTGACGATGACTATCTGCTTCCCTCAGACGGCCTGCCGGTGCTGGACAACGAGACGTTCCACTCGACGAAGCCCGGTCTCTCTGCGCTCGCCGACACCCCTGAGATCGTGAGTTATTAGGAGCTCGTGTGTGATCCGCAGACGTGTGTTTGTGCAGTCAGCGCTGATGTTTGTGCTCTCAGGCCGGTCATGCGGTGCGTCAGCTGCTGCGCGTGGCCAAGAAGACGGTTCCTGCGGTGGAGTGGAAGAGAACGCCGGTGCTGTTCAGAGCCACGGCTGGACTGAGACTGCTGCCGCCGGCTAAAGCTCTCGCGCTTCTGGAGGAGGTACAGCGTAGCCCTCGGCGCTGCTCTGTGTGGTGGTGGTGGTGGTGGGGCTATGGCACTACATAATATTTATTCACTTTCCCCGCCAAACACGTAATTTTCCGGGTTTCTGTGTTCTCGCTGTTATACACTAGGGGGCGCTATTACACCTCTCCTGAATGATCACTCGATCAAAAACACAGACGCAGAAACCATCGATCTCATATATAAACATATGCATATGAAAAATTATGTTACCGAGTGAAATGTGGATCTAGAAAGCAGTGTAAGCTGTAGATGTACTGCATCTTTTGCGTTGATAATATACTGAATATGATCCAGACGTAGTATTTGATATTGTGCTCAAAATGCAGCTTTTTTTATTAAACCTACCTACATTCAAGTGTTGATTTAATATAACGAGTTATTTTGTTTGAACGTAGAGGGTGTGGTCTTTATTTCGATGTATTGCATGTTTAGATATTCATAACTAAATATTATGGGCGCCATGAGTAAAAATCAGCAAAAACGCTGGTGTTAAAATAAAGTTAGATTTTATGATAAAATGTGCAAAAATACTATTTTCGAATTTTTCGTGAAATAACTTCCCAAAACACATTTAGACAATTTTTTTAGTTTCCAGTGTGGTAATTTTTTGATTGTGAAAATTACAAGTTTTTTCAGGACCATATGTGACCCTGGAGCACAAAACCAGTCATAGTGCATCATCTGAAGATTAATATATAATATTTCCATTGATGTATGGTTTGGGCAATATTTGAAAATCTGGTGCAAAAAAATCTAAATATTGAGAAAATCATCTTTAAAGTTGTTCAAATTAAGTCTTTAGCAATGCATATTACTAATCAATAATTACGTTTTTATATATTTATGATCTTAATATTTTTGGCATAATATAAAAATTTATAATTTTGACCCGTACAGTGTATTATTGTCTATTGCTACAAATATATCTGTGCTGCTTATGACTGGTTTGACTGCAGAGACACGTTTGACCTTTCTCCGAACGAAACCCAAGCAGACTGAAGAGCAGCAGTGGGATGATGAGTCAAGGGTTACACACTTCAGGGTTTTACTCGAACACTAGCGAAGCTGTGTTTACCGCGGTATGTTCGTCTCAACACTAGCGAAGCTGTGTTTACCGCGGTACGTTCGTCTCAACACTAGAGAAGCTGTGTTTACCGCGGTATGTTCGTCTCAACACTAGAGAAGCTGTTTTTACCGCTGATGCGTTCGTCCTCAACACTAGCGGCTGTGTTTACCGTATGTTCGTCTCAACACTAGCGAAGCTGTGTTTACCGCGGTATGTTCGTCTCAACACTAGCGAAGCTGTGTTTACCGCGGTATGTTCGTCTCAACACTAGAAGCTGTTTTTACCGCTGCACGTTCGTCTCAACACTAGCGAAGCTGTGTTTACCGCGTATGTTCGTCCTCAACACTAGCGAAGCTGTGTTTACGCGTTGTCTCAACACTAGAGAAGCTGTGTTTACCGCGGTACGTTCGTCTCAACACTAGCGAAGCTGTGTTTACCGCGGTATGTTCGTCTCAACACTAGAGAAGCTGTTTTTACCGCGGTATGTTCGTCTCAACACTAGAGAAGCTGTTTTTACCGCGTTATGTTCGTCTCGAACACTAGCGAAGCTGTGTTTACTGCGGTATGTTTGTCTCAACACTAGAGAAGCTGTGTTTACCGCGGTATGTTTGTCTCAACACTAGCGAAGCTGTGTTTACCGCGGTATATTCGTCTCAACACTAGCGAAGCTGTGTTTACCGCGGTATGTTCGTCTCAACACTAGAGAAGCTGTGTTTACCGCGGTATGTTCGTCTCAACACTAGCGAAGCTGTGTTTACCGCGGTATGTTCGTCTCAACACTAGCGAAGCTGTGTTTACCGCGGTATGTTCGTCTCAACACTAGCGAAGCTGTGTTTACCGCGGTATGTTCGTCTCAACACTAGAGAAGCTGTGTTTACCGCGGTATGTTCGTCTCGAACACTAGAGAAGCTGTGTTTACCGCGGTATGTTCGTCTCGAACACTAGCGAAGCTGTGTTTACCGCGGTATGTTCGTCTCAACACTAGAGAAGCTGTGTTTACCGCGGTATGTTCGTCTCAACACTAGAGAAGCTGTGTTTACCGCGGTATGTTCTGTAGCGAAGCTGTGTTTACCGCGGTATGTTCGTCTCGAACACTAGAGAAGCTGTGTTTACCGCGGTATGTTCGTCTCAACACTAGAGAAGCTGTGTTTACCGCGGTATGTTCGTCTCAACACTAGAGAAGCTGTGTTTACCGCGGTATGTTCTGTAGTGAAGCTGTGTTTACCGCGGTATGTTCTGTAGCGAAGCTGTGTTTACCGCGGTATGTTCTGTAGCGAAGCTGTTTTACCGCGGTATGTTCTGTAGCGAAGCTGTGTTTACCGCGGTATGTTCGTCTCGAACACTAGCGAAGCTGTTTTTACCGCGGTATGTTCGTCTCGAACACTAGCGAAGCTGTTTTTACCGCGGTATGTTCGTCTCGAACACTAGCGAAGCTGTTTTTACCACGGTATGTTCGTCTCAACACTAGCGAAGCTGTTTTTACCGCGGTATGTTCGTCTCAACACTAGAGAAGCTGTGTTTACCGCGGTATGTTCTGTAGCGAAGCTGTTTACCGTATGTTCGTCTCAACACTAGAAGAAGCTGTGTTTACCGATGCGTTCGTCTCAACACTAGCGAAGCGAAGCTGTGTTTACCGTGTATGTCGTCTCAACACTAGAGCTGTTTTAGCTGTTACCGCTGTATGTCTCAACACTAGAGAAGCTGTGTTTACAGCGGTATGTTCTGTAGCGAAGCTGTTCATATGTCTCAACACTAGCGAAGCTGTGTTTACCATGTATGTTCGTCTCAACACTAAGCGAAGCTTTTTACCGCGGTATGTTCGTCTCGAACACTAAGACTGTTTTACCGGTATGTTCGTCTCGAACACTAGCAAGCTGTTTTTACCGCGGTATGTTCGTCTCGAACACTAGCGAAGCTGTTTTTACCGCGGTATGTTCGTCTCGAACACTAGAAGCTGTTTTACCGCGTGTATGTTCTCTCAACACTAGCGAAGCTGTTTTACGTATGTTCGTCTCAACACTAGCGAAGCTGTGTTTACCAGCGGTATGTTCGTCTCAACACTAAGCGAAGCTGTGTTTACATGATATGTCGTCTCAACACTAGCGAAGCTGTGTTTACATGTATGTTCGTCTCAACACTAGCGAAGCTGTTTTACCGGGTATGTTCGTCTCAAACACTAGAGAAGCTGTGTTTACCGCGTATGTTCGTAGCGCTGTGTTTACCGCGGTATGTTCGTCTCGAACAAGCTAAACTGTGTTTACTGTTCTGTAGTGAAGCTGTGTTTACCGCGGTATGTTCGGTCGAAGCTGTGTTTACCGCAGTATGTTAGTCTCGAACACTAGAGAAGCTGTGTTTACAGCGGTATGTTCGTCTCAACACTAAGCTGTGTTTACCGCGGTATGTTCTGTCTCGAACACTAGAGAAGCTGTGTTTACACTATGTTGTCTCGAACACTAGAGAAGCTGTGTTTACCGGTATGTTCGGTAGCGAAGCTGTGTTTACCGGTATGTTGTCTCGAACACTAGAGAAGCTGTGTTTACCGCGGTATGTTCGTCTCGAACACTAGAGAAGCTGTGTTTACCGCGGTATGTTCGTCTCGAACACTAGCGAAGCTGTGTTTACCGCGGTATGTTCTGTTGTGAAGCTGTGTTTACCGCGGTATGTTCGGTAGCGAAGCTGTGTTTACCGCGGTATGTTCGTCTCGAACACTAGAGAAGCTGTGTTTACCGCGGTATGTTCGTCTCGAACACTAGAGAAGCTGTGTTTACTGCGGTATGTTCATCTCAACACTAGAGAAGCTGTGTTTACATGGTATGTTCTCTCGAACACTAGAAGCTGTGTTTACCTGCTGTATGTTCTGTAGAGAAGCTGTGTTTACAGCGGTATGTCTGCAACACTAGAGAAGCTGTGTTTACGCGGTATGTTCTCTCAACACTAGAGAAGCTGTGTTTACCGCGGTATGTCTGCGTCTCAACACTAGAGAAGCTGTGTTTACATGGTATGTTCGTAGAGAAGCTGTGTTTACCGCGGTATGTTCGTCTCAACACTAGAGAAGCTGTGTTTACCGCGGTATGTTCGGTAGAGGAGCTGTGTTTACCGCGGTATGTTCATCTCGAACACTGGGGAAGCTGTGTTTACCGCGGTATGTTCGGTAGAGAAGCTGTGTTTACCGCGGTATGTTCGTCTCAACACTGTCGTGTGTGTCTGTCTGCAGGTGCAGGACGTCTTCGATGAATCTCCGTTTTACGTGCCGGTGGATAGCGTCAGTGTCATGAACGGCACGGATGAAGGTCTGTCCGCAAACTTCTGCACAAAAACTATTTCATTCACCCCAAAATAAAACAATATATTGTTATTTTTATGCAAAAAATTTGAAGTGTTAAAATTATTGCATTGTGAAAATTTAGCAGATTTTCTCTGTAAATCTCACTCGGAATAAAATAATGACTTTAATGTGAGACATTTTATTTAAATGGTCAAATATTTATGCATCGTGCTGTATTTATTGTACAGTAAATGCATGCTGATTAAATAAAAAATATGATAATTATAAAAATATTAGTCATTTTTTGGAGCATAAAGATTTAGCGTTTTAACAATTTAGCACATTTTCTCTCTAAATATTGTTATATATAATCTCATATATAATACAAAGTAATTTTCTCTGTAAATATTGTTATATATAATCTCATATATAATGCAAAGTAATTTTCTCTCTAAATATTGTTATATATAATCTCATATATAATGCAAAGTAATGTAATTATTTTAATATGATAGTTATTTGTTTTTAAATGTTAAAATGTTTATGCATCACGGTAGTGTTTGTTGTATTGCACATTTATACTGAATTAAATATCAAAATAATTTGGACTAATTATAATTTGATGAAAAAATCCAAATATTTTTTAAGCATGCAGATTTTCTGTAATGCAAAATAATCTGATTATAATGACTTTAATGTGAGTGATTTATTCACAAGTCAGATGTTTAGATCATGGCAGTACTCGTACTGTATTGTGATTTAACGCTGATTTTAATCACAGATATATTACAGTAGTGAGAATATGATGTGAATCATCATCACTGAGATATGTAAATGAGATTAAACAGTGTTAGAAACTACAGCACTAGCATAAAACCCCAGGTTCAGCATCAGACCGCAGAAACCACACATAACCGCAGCACTGATATTATTATTATGATTCACGTGAAGCTGATCATGTGTTTATTATTACTGTAATATCTGTCTTCTCAGGGATTCTGGCCTGGGTCACAGTCAACTTCCTGACAGGTGAGACGTTATACAGTGAGATTAATAAATAATGAGCTTATTAACATGAAGTCAAGTCACCTTTATTTATATTAGGGGTGTGCACTACACTGATCTTACGGTTCGGTTACGATTATCACCTCATCGATTCGGTTCACATTTTGTCAATAAGTACAAGCAGTCAGACATATGAACTGAACCTTTAATTGTACGTGCTCAAAGAAAACATGCTTCTTGAATGAATCACACTAAACTCTAAGTCTGTGCACAGAAGACAACAGGAGCGTTCAGAACACATACACAGAATACTTGGCACTGACGGGGTTAACAGCATGGCTCCCTACACCGTGTCCAGTGCTCCCTGCGCCGTGTCCAGTGCTCCCTACACCGTGTCCAGTGCTCCCTGCGCCGTGTCCAGTGCTCCCTGCGCCGTGTCCAGTGCTCCCTGCGCCGTGTCCAGTGCTCCCTGCGCCGTGTCCAGTGCTCCCTGCGCCGTGTCCAGGGCTCCCTGCGCCGTGTCCAGTGCTCCCTGCCGTGGTCCAGTGCTCCCTGCGCCGTGTCCAGTGCTCCCTGCGCCCGTGTCCACTGCTCCCTTCGTGTCCAGTGCTCCCTGCGCGCGTCCAGGGCTCCCTGCGCCGTGTCCAGTGCTCCCTGCGCCGTGTCCAGTGCTCCCTGCGCCGTGTCCAGTGCTCCCTGCGCCGTGTCCAGTGCTCCCTGCGCCGTGTCCAGTGCTCCCTGCGCCGTGTCCAGTGCTCCCTGCGCAGTGTCCAGTGCTCCCTGCGCAGTGTCCATGGCTCCCTGAGCAGGGGACATTCGTTGTAGTTTACTTCGGAACATTCATTCATGGATTGCGCTGCGCAGCGTCTTCAAGCACAGACGAGTGTGACATCATATTCCTCTGATATATACGATTTTAATTCACGTTCGCTTCGAACTGGAATCATGGCGTAACATCCTGATGTCCACTTCGCAGGGCACTTACGTTCCAATAGAACATACATCTGAAACCATAAGAGTAATGTGCGAAGCCAATCTCAGAAATAACATGTATCCATCCGACAGGCAAAAATATAAAGTAATAGGCTAATAAATAAGTAAATAATTTTAATAAAAGTAATGGAGCAGGGGTTAAATCAGTCAGGAGTACCCCGGGATCTTTCCAGACCGAGCGGGCTATGCACACGTCAATGCCGTTCGAAAATACATATCGGTCCTAGTCCTGAGCCCTGAGGTACTCCATACTGCTCTTGTGATCGATATGATACCTCTTCATTCACTGCTACGAATTAATGGAGGTCAGATAAATACGATTTGAACCATGCTAATGCACTTCCACTAATGCAACAGAGTTTTCAAGTCTATTCAAAAGACTGTTGTGGTCGATCGTGCCGAACGCAGCGCTAAGATCCAGGAGCACTAATAGAGATACAACCACGATCAGATGATAAGAGCAGGTCATTAGTCACTCTAACGAGAGCAGTCTCAGTACTACGAGATGCTCTAAATCCTCACAGATATCATTTTTCTCTAAGAAGGAGTATAATTATGAGAATACTAGCTTTTCTAGTATCTTGATGTCAGTGAGTTTAAAGCTGATGCTCTTTAGAATGACATTAATAACTCGTATTCGGTTTCTATCAGCCGTCAAACACCTGCTGATTAATATTTCATAATGTTCTTGTCCTTCAGAAGTGTTGATGTGTGTATATCTTTAATGCTGTTTGCAGGTCGACTCCACAGAAGCACACAGAAGACGGTGGGAATACTGGATCTGGGCGGAGGATCCACTCAAATCACCTTCCAGCCCAAAGCAAGGGTCAGTGAGTTCTGGTTCTGACCCACCCCAGACCTACACACCAGCAGCGGGTTATAATAGGGGAGGGCTGTGCCATTTGGGCAAAATATCGAATTGCGTTTTATTTATTTTTTGACAGATATTGCGATTTTTAAATTAGCAAAGTCTCAATATTGTCAATAATGTGCAGAAAAGTATGATTTTACCCTGCTGAAAAAAACTAAAATACAATAGAAACCATCACAGAAATTCTTATAGTTTCCATAAAAACCATTACAAAATTCATTTTTGTGTTGGGTATTATTCCAATATGAATCACTGCCATCTGCTAGATTACATCCCACCAATAGAATCCATCACATACCAGTACACACCATTATAGCTTCCATTAAAACCAATACAATTCCCATTAAAACATGACATTTTCTATTGTGTGTGTGTGTTTGTGTGCGTGTGTCTGTGTGTTTATTTGTTTCTGTGTGTGTGTTTATCTGTGTCTGTGTTTCTGTGTGTGTGTTTCTGTGTGTGTGTGTCTGTGTGTGTGTCTGTGTGTTTATCTGTTTCTGTGTGTGTGTGTGTGTGTGTGTCTGTGTGTTTTTCTGTGTGTGTGTGTGTGTTTGTGTGATTGTGTATCACGACTGTTTTCAACATTAATATTAATAATGTTTCTTGATCATAAATCAGCATATTATTATGATTTATGAAGACTGGAGTAATGATGCTGAAGTTTAACCTGGTATTGTATGTTTACATTTGTTACTCGAGACTAGTGTTTTGGGCCGCCTAGCAACCACTCAGAGCACCTTAGCGACCGCACAGTACTGTGGTAAGTTTGTGAGCTGTTTGTTGTATTTGACAGAAAAGCGGTCCAGCGGATCACATGGTGCGGTTCCAGATGTTCAGCAGCACGTATGAGCTCTACACACACAGGTGACCACAGTGATGAGGATGATGATGAGGAGGATGATGCAGGAATGTGGTGTTTCCCGCTCTAAACGTGCGCTCTTCTTCACAGTTACCTTGGAAACGGAATCAAAGCGGCGCGTCTGTCGGCTCTGGGAGCGCTGGGTTCAGACGGTACTAAAC
>CM050412.1:39588713-39616213 GCA_027564155.1 Gymnocypris eckloni scoliostomus
GTTTCGCTCGTCAAACATTGTTTCGCTCGTCAAACATTGTTTCGCTCGTCAAACATTTTTTTTGCTCGTCAAACATTTTTTTTGCTCGTCAAACATTGTTTCGCTCGTCAAACATTGTTTCGCTCGTCAAACATTTTTGCTCGTCAAACATTGTTTCGCTCGTCAAACATTGTTTCGCTCGTCAAACATTGTTTCGCTCGTCAAACATTGTTTCGTTCGTCAAACATTGTTTCGCTCGTCAAACATTGTTTTCGCTCGTCAAACATTGTTTCGCTCGTCAAACATTTTTTTTGCTCGTCAAACATTGTTTCGCTCGTCAAACATTTTTTTTGCTCGTCAATTTTTTTTGCTCGTCAAACATTTTTGGCTTTCAGTGCACTCTGACAACTACCCAGATTTCAGATCTGAAATGAACAAAATTCTTGAAAGTAACGTCTGGGTCATGGACATCGTTTAGATATTGGCCAGCTCATATGCTACTTATTTGTCTTGGTTCATTCTCCATACACTTGCAATTATTTTATGTCATAATTACTTTCATGTATAGAAAGTAAAACATTCACTTTAATTTCTCCACTTAGTTATTGCTCATTACTTTGAATGTTGAAGAACATTTTTTTGAAGATTTCAATATCTCCATTGTTTAGGTGCAACCGAGTGTTTACATTAACCTAGTTATGCTGAATATTGTTTTATTACTTTCAATAGTGAACGTTCTCTTTATTGTTTAGCTACAAACTACAGTTTACATGAAATCGTACATGTTGCCTCTTCAGTGAGAGAGGTGGCTTTGAATGTTGTCAGATGTGTTTTATAATGTGTTGTTAACTTTATGCATGTATAGAATTGGGTTTGCATTATTGTGAATCTTTCATACATCCCATAGGTAAAACATTGTTTTAATGTGGTTTGTTTTATTATTACTTGTACCACATTGTAATGTTTGGTTAACCACTCATGCATTAAACGCCACCTAAACCAGCATATATGGTGCCACGGCTGTAGTTTTGTTTTGCATTTGAAGATGGAGTGAGTACCAAAATCTGCCCGTTTAAAAATTAATATTGTGAACTATTACAATCTATTTCAGTTGTAGCTTTGTAGAAGCGCACACAACCTGCCAGCCAGTATACATGTACACTTATTACAACCGTTCAAGTCTGTGAAATGATTTTATAGCACACTGCCATTCAGTGGTTGATACTGAGAGTACCATTTTAGGTTTAGTTTGGAGCAAAATATGTCCCACAATTAATTAACAAAATACCATAAAAAATTCGTTCAAATTTTATTTCAGGCATAAAACAACATATCAGTTTACCTCTAAGCAGTTTACCCGCGTGTGTGTGTGCGTGTTTGAGTGAAGTGTGTGTTTAGTATGCGTGTTGAGCGTGTGCGCTGCGCGCGTGTGTGCGTGTGCGTGTTTGAGCGTGTTTGAGTGTGAGGCGTGGTTTGTTGTAAAAGCGTGTTTGGCGCGCGGTTTTAGCGGAGGGTTGAGGCAAAAGGTGGTTTGAGGTGGAGGTAAAAGGCAAGTGTGAGTGTGTTTGTGAGTTTTAGTGTGAGTGTGCGTGTTTGAGCGGTGTGTGGTTTGGAGTGTTTGAGTGTAAAAGTGTGTGTGTGCGCGTGTGTGTTTGAGTGTGGCAAGTGGCATTTGAGCGTGTGTTTGTGTGTATGCGTGTGCGTGTTTGAGCGTGTGTTTGAGCGTGTGAGTGTGTGTGCGTGTGTCGCACATCGTAGGCTATATAAATAAATGAAGTTATAATTAAACTTCAATACTCTCCTTAAGGATAAAATCAACTCTGATAGTGAACAACATGAGTTACCTGTATAAACAAATACATTTGTTTTGCAAACAAAACTGGATGAGAGGTTTGTCAATGAAAGAATCAGTGTCCATCTTCTTTAAGTTGTTTAAACTGATCATTGTGTGCGTGTTTTCTCGGAGCGGGACCACCAGCGTTCAGTTCTCTGGTTCCCAGCTGCTTGGACACAGACACATTCAGCGCTCGCAGGATCTCTGAAGAAAGTCTGCATATCTGCTAAATGTGTATTTCCAGTTCTGTGGTCAGCAGTAAATCAGATGGTTCGTCACGATTCGATACGATATCGATTCTCATACCCGGCGATACGATATTTGCAGATTCCTCAAAAGATTCTACGATTCGATTCAGGAGTGTATCAATCGCTATATCGATATTATATATTTTAAACAAGCATCTACATTTGTATTAACTCACAAATGCAGCCAAAATATATAACATGAACATAAAAACAATGCTGCTATGGGCTCAGTGCTAAACATTATATTTATTATTAATTTTCTTTCACTTTAAGAAGGAAAGCAGAGATTTAATATACGTCTTTGACACCAGTGAAGGCCAATCTCAGTAACACGAAACTAGTTCATATCTCACAATTACGAGTTTATTTCTCACAATTGCGAGTAAAAGTCACAATTACCTTGTTTTATTTTTTATTCAGTGGCGGAAACGGCTTCCATACTTTTAAATATTTTTCACTCAACTAATTTTTTTCACTTGTCATTTCATTTTCTGTCACAAATCACTTTTTTGCAACCAATTTTTTTTCTTCACTCAAACATCTTTTCACTCGTCAAAAATCACTTTTTCTCTCTTTTTAATTTTCGCAACCAATTTTTTTCACTTGTCATTGATTATTTTTTTTTCCATCACAAATCATTTTTGAGAACGGTAAAGGTTTTTAAGTAGAAAAAATAACTCATTTTTCCCCGCTGATTTATTCGTAGCAAAAGCTCACATTTGTCTCATGAAGGCACAAAAACTCTTCATATTCTATATGTGGTATTATAATACATATTTGTTGTTTACGGTCACAGTTATTTTGATGTTTTTTTCACTTTGCATTTAATAACAATAAAGGTCTCATGTGAAGGTGTGTTATTAGCTCGGTGTTTGGCTGATGAAATGATGCACTCGAGAAGCGCGAGTTTCCTAAAAGAGTTTATTTACAAAAGCAGCGTTAGAGCAGAGCGACCACATCGTCGCTGTAGGCGTGGCCCGTCGTCATGGTGACCAGGTCATGGGGCGGAGTCAGAGCCCCGACGGCGCCTGCACACACAGAACACGTGATGATGTCACTGCGTGGTCATGTGACTCGGAGCGAGCGTGCGGTCGTACCTTGAGTCGGTAAGATGGCGTGATGCAGACTGACCATCGAATCACCGCCGCCGGCGTCCGCCTCCAGCAGACTGCTGTGAGTGAGCGCTTCAGCTGTCAATCAAACACAGACACGCCCACCGTCAGGCTGATTAACGCCAAACACTCAACTACACTGAAAATGCTAAATAACCACAAATTATCATTTCACACTTTTACAACATTTAAGTATTTATTTTTCACGTACTAATGAATAAAATCTGGAAATAGGGCGTTTTGATTTCTGGAAATGCCATAAATGTAATTAACCTCATTAATCAGATGTAGATAACGTCTCCAAATTAAACTAAGAAATGCTGCCTTGGCAACTAAATTAATTGTATTTTTTTCTCATCAAATTATTTTTTTGACTTTTTTTGGTTAGTCATTTTTTTGCACTCATAAAAATCAATACTTGAATTAATAAAATTAATATTTCTAATAAACTAAATGGGCAAAAGCATTTAAAATGACAAATCTAAGCTAACAGAAATAGCCAACAATACATTATATGGGTCAAAATTATCATTTTCTGTTATGCCAAAAATCATTAGATATTAAGATCATGTTCCATGAAGATATTTCTACCGTAAATATATCAAAACGTATTAATATGCATTGCTAAGAATTAATTTGAACAACTTTAAAGATGATTTTCTCAATATTTAGATTTTCTTCACCAGATTTTCAAATATTGTCCAAACCATACATCAATGGAGATATGATTTATTAATCTTCAGATGATGCACTATGACTGGTTTTGTGCTCCCGGGTCACATACACATATTCTTTAAAGAACAAAGCTAATAGAAATGACAAAAGCACACAACTAGTTAAAAGCGAAGCTGAAGTAAACGCGTGTAAAGTGTGTAAGAGTATGATTAACGTGTTACCCGTGTCTCCGTCAGGCGTCTCGTGGCCGTGTCTCTTCTTCATGTGAACGTTTCTGCTGCCGCTCTGAGAGAACGTCTTCCCGCAGACGGAGCACACATGCGGCTTCTCACCTGAGCACAACACACCGTTCACTTTAAAGTGCCCTTATTAGGGATTTATCATCAAAACATCCTGCAGAGTGTTAAACCTCAGAGTGCTCCGTGTATAAAGTCATCGTCTCATAGTCGACTCTGAATCATTGAAACGAGTCGTTTTTAAAACCAATGCCTGTCAACATGACTCATTAGCATATTCCCCGCCCACTTGGTGGTGTTTTCTCATTGGTCTGAATGAAAATGCAAATTCATTCTTTGCCACTAGGTGTCACTTTTGTAGCGGTTTCCACAGTAACGCTGTACACAAAGTAACTGCGCTCTGCTTTAAATGAAATCGACCAATCAGAGCAGATTAGAGTCACGCAGAGGCGGGGCTTGGAAAATGTATCATTTAAGAGCAAATAAGATACAAATAAAAGCATATTATAAGAGTTTTAACCTGTTGTTAGAGACTCCCAAAACAGTGGCACTTTAATTAAACATTCGTATAATATAATCTAACCCCGTTTATCGATTCTAACATCACAAGCACATTATGTGCTTCCACTCATAAAACGCCAGCGTATATTATATATCAGAGACACAGTCAGTAATTAAGATAACAAGTCACGTGACCTCACCCGAGTGTACGAGCATGTGTTTACGCAGACTGGAATATTCTGCGAAAGATCGTCCGCAGTCGTCAGCGTCACACACGAACGGCTTTTCACCTGAAAAACACCATTTACACCACACCAGTCATGCATTATTAACAATAAATCATACTATTATTATCTACCATCATACATAGAATTACTAACTATACAATATCTAAGAAAAAATTATAATATGTAATATTACATGTTTTTATAATCAAATTTGTGTGCGCCTTTATATGTACATATGTGTGCGTGTATGTATATATATTAGAGCTGCATGATTAATTAGGGCTGCCACTAACGACTATTTTTGTTTCGATTAATCGGCTAACCCAAATGACTAATTTGTCGATGAATCAGCTGATCCAAGCGACTAATCTATCGATTATTCGACTAATCTAACGACCAATATCGATTAACCGACTAATCTAACGGCCGATATATCGATTAACCGATTAATCTAAACGCCCAATATATCGATTAACCGACTAATCTAAACGACCAATATATCGATTAACCGACTAATCTAACGACCAATATATCGATTAACCGACTAATCTAAACAACCAATGTATAGGTTAACCGACTAATCTAAACGACCAATATATATTAACCGACTAATCTAAACGACCAATATATCGATTAACCGACTAATCTAAACGACCAATATATCGATTAACCGACTAATCTAAACGAACAATATATCGATTAACCGACTAATCTAACGACCAATATATCGATTAACCGACTAATCTAAACGACCGATATATCGATTAACCACGACTAACGACCAATATAACCGACTAATCTAACCGATATATCGATTACACCCAACATATCTATTAACCCACTAAGCTAACGACCAATATATCGATTAACCGACTTAGCTAAACACCCAACATATCTATTAACCCACTAATCTAAACGACCAATATATCGATTAATCGACTAATCAGTATCAGGAAGAAAATACAGAAAATAATGGAAAACAGAATTTGGTAAAGATAAAACTAAATTAATTAGACAAATTAATCGATTAATCGACTGATCCAAACGACTAATTTATCGATTAATCGACTAATATAAACAACAAGTTTATCGATTAATCAACAGATTTGGAAACAAAGATGAAGTTCTCAAGGTGAATGCATACCTTGACTCTAGGGTCAAACAACTAAAAATCAAGTCAGAATATATCGATTAACTGACTAGATCTAGTTTTAGTAGTCATGTCAAAGCAGTAACTAAATCAGCATACTATCATCTCAAAAACATTGCAAGAATTAATGTTTTGTTTCCAGTCAATATATCGATTAACTGTTCATCTAAATCACCAGCAGGGTATCGATTGTAACTGGACTAATCTAAACGCCTTCCAATATATCGATTAGACAGCTGCAGCTCATCCAGAACGCTGCTGCCAGGATTAACTGACTAAACCAACCAATATATCGATTAACTGACTAATCTAAACCAGTCCTCAGGTCCTTAACTGACTAATCTTCCAATATACATTTAGGATTGATTTTAAAGTACTTTATATCGATATAAGTCACTCAATGGTCTAAACCCAATATATGTCAGATATGCTCACTGAATATAAACCAACAGAGCACTCAGATCATTAGGATCGAGTCAGTTAGAAATACCAAGGGTTCACACTAAACAAGGAGTCCACTTTTCGATTATGACTAATCTGGAACCAGCTTCCAGAAGAGATAACCGATGTGCTAAAACATTAGCCACATTTAAATCCAGTCTCAAAACTCATCTATTTAGCTGTGCATTTGTTGAATGAGCACTGTGCTACGTCCGAACTGACTGCATTGTATTTTATGTATAATCATTTTCTATTTAACTGTTTTAAATTTCATTTTAAATCAATTTCTATCTAATTTACTAATATTTTAGTCAATCAAATGAAATTCAAATTTCTATGAAATCCTTTTTAAAATCATAATTAATGTGCAATTAAGTGTCCAAATTACTGAACTCCGATCAGTATCAGGAAGAAAATATAGAAAATAATGGAAAACAGAATTTGGTAAAGATAAAACTAAATTAATTAGACAGGCTTTTTTATTAATAAAATGTAATTTAACCATTGTAATAATTTTTTTGTGGTAATACAAAAAGATGTAAGTTAATAGCTTTTACTTTTTTGATTTATAAATGATTTATCTCACACAATCTGATGAAATGGCACACATGGCGTTCCCAGATGAACATTATAATAAACAAACTCATAACAACACGCAGAGATGAGTTTATGACGTACGTAAATCACGTGTGAATAATAACAGTTTCTGTGAACGGAGCCGCACGCACTTAACCTACACGCATGCAAATAATTAAAGCGCATATAATTAAATCATTAAATCATGTTTGTGAATTCACCATTTTTAAATGGGTTTAATATATCATGCAGGCTTGGAAAACATTCTAATTTGGTAACGGATCGCTTGGAACCCCGGCCGAGGTGGTACTAAAAAAGTACCAGGTACCAGGTCCTGTACCCAGTGGAAAACCCCCCAAAAGTGAACCGTACCGGTCCGTATCATGCAGTGGAAAAGCGCCATAATAGACATGAACAAGTTATTTGAAAAACATCTATAACCTTTGAAACATGTCTAGTCTTCATGCTCTATGTCGAGTATGGTTTCAATAATAATAAACATACATTTGCATAAAGCATCCATATTTGTCCATGCCCATGTTGATTAGATTATTAAAAACGTGAAAAGTATTAATTTAAGGTACATTTAGAACAAATACAAATTTGCGATTAATCGCGAGTTAACTCATAACAATCATGCAATTAAATATTTGAATCGATTGACAGCCCTAATGTATGTAGATGTAGAATACGTGTGTACCGGTGTGTGTGCGTCTGTGGTTCTTCAGGTTTCCGGCGGTGGTGAACTTCTTGCCGCAGTTCTTCTCGTTGCAGATGAAGGGTTTCTCTCCGTTGTGTGTCCTCATGTGAACCTGCAGCCGCTGCAGAACATAGAAGCTCTTCCCACAACCCTCGGCGCCGCAGCGGAACGTACGGTCGTTCCTGAAACACACACACACACACACAGTTACACACACGTACAGTCACACACACACGCGCGCACACACACACACGTACAGTCACACACATGAGCGTGCACACAGTCACACACATGAGCGCGCACACAGTCACACACACACGCGCACACAGTCACACACACACATGCACACAGTCACACACACACATGCACGCACGCACACACAGACACACACACATTTACACACGTACAGTTATACACACACGCACGCACACACACACACACACACACAGTCACACACCCGTACTGTCACACACACATGCACGCACACACACATGCACGCACACACACATGTACGCACACACACATGCATGCACACACAGACACACGTGCACACAGACACACGTGCACACAGACACACATGCGCACACACACACGCACGCGCACACACACAGTCACACGCGCACAGTCACACACACACACACGCGTGCGTGCGCACACACACACTTTTTTAAGTTTGTGGTCAGACTCAGTTATTTGAAAACAATTCTGAAACAAGTCTCTTCTGCTCCCCAGGACTGCATTTATTTGATCAAAAATACAGTAAAACTGAAATTGTTTTGTAATTAATATTAATATTAACAGCTGTTTTGTATGTGAATGTGTTAAACTGTAATTTATTTCTGTATTTTCAGCATCATTACTCCAGTCTTCGGTGTCACATGATCTTCAGAAATCATAATAATATGCTGAACATTTCTGATTATTATCAATGTTGAAAACAGTCGTGCTGCTCAATATGTCTGGATACTGTAAATGATTAGTTTTTTAAAGAAATTAACACTTTTATTCATCTGTGATGCATTAAATTGATCCAAAGTGTGATATAATGTCGGATGGGCTTCTCGTTGGTGTGATGAAGGGCTGTCAAAAAATATAATCGAATTTCGAATATTCGTCAAATTTAAATAAAAAATTTGAATGTTAGATTAGATTAGACGCTATCATTACATTTTACTGTTTAACGTTCACACAGAACGCATATTTATCATATTTACTATAGAGACATCTATCAGCGTAGCTCACACACGAGAGACATGTTTAGAAAGCATGCAAAATTAATTAATTATAGCAGCTTTTCCGCTTTTCATGTTTTTGATTCAAAACCGCTGTTTGTGATTGGTTTTCGGTTCTTTGTATTAAACTATAGATGCATGCATGATACTTGTTGTTTGTAATTGTTTAATTATATATGGTTTATTTCAGAAGATTGTCTGTTGTTGCTTTGAAGAACCGTGCATTAGTGATATTTATCTCGAAGCGCCCTCTTGTGGCCTCAGGAGAGAAGACAAGCTTTTTTCGCCCGTTTAAAGTCCAATATTGATCATATTTTCGTAAGTAGTTTCTCAGGCCTAGTGTGAGGAGTGGTCACCGGTGTGTCTTCAGATGGTATTTGAGGTGCGCTGGGTAGGTGAAGGTCCGGTGGCAGGTCTCGTAAGGGCAGCGGTGGACTCTGGGCTCCTTCTTCTGCTCGGACTGACCGCTGTGGATGTGGTCAGTGCTGTTGCGTGCATCTCTGGCCAGCTGAGCGCGTGTGGCGGCGATCAGACTGTCGTGAGCCAGCTCCTGGACCCGCAGGTACCACGGCGCTCCGCCATCATCAGTGCAGTCTCCGGACGAAACCTCCTCCTGCGTCTCGTCCACATCGTCCTGAACGAAGACCAGCGGCTCGGCCGACAGCCCTGCAACACAAGCACTGCGTCACCGCTCTCGCTCTCTCTCGTGAAGCCAACACGGACGTGACTAAAACTAATTCATCGACTGACCGCTCCAAAAGGGAGTCAGTCCCATAGACCTCCCTCATGTTAAAATACCCAACTTTACAGCAGAGAAAGCATGTTTACAGTCTGGTACAAAAGTGGTTTTGGTCTGTATAGCTAATTTAGCCCTTCATGACAACTGTGAGGGGGATATTTTTATAACTCATCCGTTTAAATTATTTTAAACCTTAAAGTTCTGCATAATTAAGGGCGTGGCTACTTGAGTGACAGGTGGATTGCAGCTGCCTCGCGCTAGGTGGGTGTGGTTTCAGCAACCAGCTCCGCCCACCTCCCGCCTTTTTGCCCATTTTCGGTTATCCAGCCAAGATGGAGACGGCCGGCTCCGCCCACTTCGAGCTTCAGAAACCTGACGTCACGGACACTACGTTCTTACAGTCTACGGTCAGGACATTACTCTGGACGTGTGACCGCTGAACAGTTACATTGTTACTATATCAAGTACTTAATGAATGTAGATACACTGCAATAAATGATTGCCTTAGTAAAAAGTAAATAGAGAATAATGTGCTCACACACATCAGGGAATTATACAGAGAGTTTCTCTCCTAAAGTCCTCCAGAAATACATTAAAACTCTGTGTGTCAATCAAAAACACACCGTCATCGGTTACTATGGAAATGTAACAATTACTGTAACATCATAAATGTCACTTGTGACAGTGTTGTGAAGGTTACTATGGAAATATAACAGGTTACAAAAATGTAACAAGTACTGTAACTATTTCAGTTACTTTATTAAAGTATTACATTTGATTACTAAATTTCTAATAACTGTTAATGGTGTAGAAACATGTAAAGCTACAGAACTCAACACTGATTACTGTCAGACTTCATCGCTTTAATTAAGATTATAATCGTTTCATTTTAAAACACAAAATCAGACTTTAGCTGCTCGTTTACTTTGAGCTTGTTAATACAGATTTAAAATCATAACAATAAATAGTTGAATAGCTATGATACTGATTATGGTTAACATTTTCTTATTTTAGATGCGATTAATAATTTGACAGCACTCATTTTTTTAAATAATTTTAATAATAAAAAAATGTAATGGTTAAAATTAATTTTATTTATACAAAAATGTAATGGTTTTATTTTGAATGAGCTATAATAACCCTGACATGAGCATCAGGTTTAGCTCCAGTAAAGCAGAAGAGACACAAACCAAATATTGTGATATTATTTATGGAAATGAAATCAAATATTTATGATGGACTCGCACCTTTGGCCAGATTGAGCAGGACATACGACGTGCTGTCGTGGCTCTCCAGCTCCTGCAGGATGGTGGGCGGGGTTTGTGCCGGAGGGGGAGGAGTCTGCAGCTGAAGCACCAATGGGCTTCGCTGAGGGCCGAAGTCTGAGAGCGAGGGGGAGGCGGCATGACTCAGAGCGCTCTCTGAAAACACAAACACAGCGTGATTATCAAGAGCCACAAAAACATCATATTACATCTAAACAAAGTCCTGAATGTCAAAATCATTCTCAGCAAAGACAAAATGAGCAGTTCTGTTCAAATATATATATATATATATATATATATATATAGGATATGGCAAGGTTAGTATAGGATGTTTTTTATTAAAACAATATATATATATAATTTAAAGCCTTAAATATATTTGTAAAAGATGTGGCGGCCACAATCCTTCTCAGCAGCTAAGAATGGGTTTAAGTCCGTTATCTTTTATCTTCTGCTGTGGAAATATCAGATTACATTACATTCATTTATAAGATCTGATCATCATCAGTCTGTCTGGAGTGACATGAAGAAGCAGCCGGACTAAATCCAGAAGATCTGACGCTCGAGTGGACAAAACCTGCTTTAAACCAAAGACTATAGAGACATGTGACTCGTATAACAGCGCTTAATACAGCCACTCAAGAGCAGGAAGCCCCGCCTTCTGACCGAAAGAGCCAATCACAGCAGCTGTTGTCCCGGTTGCTATATAAACAGTCAGCGCGCTCTGAGACACACGCATGCTGGTCTAGCCAGAGAAATACGCTTTTTGAGCAAAATAAACAGTTGTTGTCCAATTTCATTGGTTTTGGAGAATTTTGAGTGCCCGAGAGGCGTTTCAAAGATGGCCGCCGAGTGACAGAGACTTTGTTTACACACAGTTTAGACGTTTTATCCGTACACGAGCACCTAACGCTTTTAACCGGAGGTCTCTTGAAGCGTCAGTGCTTCTTCACACAGACCTGACAGCTCCAGCAGCGTAGTGTCCACCTCCTCCAGACTCGGACCCAGCGGGATGGACGCGTTCTGGACAAACTCGACCAACAGCTGCACACAGCACAAAACACCAGACAATATCCCCCGGTAAGACACCGCAGCACAACTCTGAGTATGCATATACAGTGATTATTATAGAGTCAAAGCACAATACTGCGCAGATCAGGGCTGCGCGCTTACCAACATAAGAGAGGAACGCTGGGAAATTACACATTTGACAACTGTACTAGAACATTGTTATTATATTTTATATATATTTTTTTTTATTTACTCAAAAAATTGCATATTTTCAGTTTTTATTTTAACTTCAGTTGAAGTTGTAGTTTTTTTTTGTTATAATAAACTATTAATTAACTATTAGTAAACTATTAGTTAACTATAATAACTCCGATCAGGTTTTATTCATGTAAAAGAAAAGAAAAAATAGAAAATATTTTACAAAATAGAAGCATTTTCCCTTGTTAAATACTAGCACAATTAATAAATACAAAATAAAATTAATAAATAAAATTAATAAATGTTTTATTTGATTTTTGTGCCGAACAATGATTAATTGCATCCATAAAAAAGTGTTTATATAATATATACGTGTGTGTAATGTGTATATTTATTATGTATATATATATATATATATATAAACACACACATTAATAGTATATATTTTTAAAATATATTTAATATATAAACATAACTTATTTTTCTTAAATATACACATTACACACACATATATATTATATAAACATTTTTTTTTATTATGGATGCAATTAATTATGATTATTATTAATTAAAAATAACAATATTCGTTTTTAATTCACTGTAAAGCACTCCGGTTAACCTCAGTTGTTTTTTTAATGTCCTCTATAAATAAACATTGATATTAATAATAATAGTAGTATCTTATATGCATATTAATATATAAACAACATTTTAACCAAAATGTGAACACAGACAAGCAAAAAAAATACAAAATTTAAATGAATTAAATTGCTCTTTCAAGTTTTATAATTAAAAATCCTGATATAATAAGTAATTAAAACAGTAATACCTCAGGTTTGGAGTCAAGTTCATCAGAAAGCATGGATTCAGTCGAAGGTAATCTGTCCACACCAGAGATAACACAACACATGAATATAAATAACATCAGCCATATATTATTAATTATTATTAATGAGTAGACGGAGAATCTGACCAGGTGCAGGCGCTTCATGTGGCTCTGGGTCTGTCCGTCATCTGCTCCCTCTCACACGTCAGAGACGCGACGTGATGACGCCTGCGTGACGTCACGAATACATTAACATACTAATGAGCACGTACCTCAAAACCGCACAGTAGTTCCCATAAAAACACGGGACAGATCAAAGTGTGCCGAATAAATCCAGTCAAAGTTACACATCAACACAATTACATTCGCATACACTCGTGAATATTAATGAACAGATCAGATATTAAGTAAATGGTGACAAACTAGTAAACTTCAACTCACACTGTTTATCAACGAGAGGTGCTAATGAGGCCTTATAAACACGAAGCATGTGTCGGTAATGAAGCCTAGCGTTAGCTGGAGCTCAAATCTCCCTCATTCCTGTCACTATTATACAATCACACTTGATATATCAGCTGCTTACCTTCATCGCGCTGGTGTTTGACAGCGAGCAGCAGAGATAAACACAAACTCAGACGCGGGTGGCGAGCACTTCCGGGCCGCGTGCGCGACTTCCGGCTGAAGAAAAGACTCGACTAGTGTTATCAAATAACGTCTTATATAATCTTTAGTGTTATGGAAATTATTGAGGGAAAGCCTGGTGTGTTTTTTGCAAGCTAATAACGGCTGCCTTTCATTGAGAGACGCGCTTTGTGAATCAGTTGAGTGAATCGCTAAAGGAATCGGTTCATGATGCTTGATTCTTTTGAACCGATTCTTTCTGAAAGAATCATTTTTGATAACCAGCAAATATAATTCCACTGAAAAATATCAAACACGTAATTATGTTTCAATAATATTTTTCTTTAAAAACTCTTTTTTACTTTACAGTTACCAAATATTAATATAACTTTATTTTGTTTTCCATTTATATTTTAATATGAATTTAGTTGTGTTTGTTTGCCATTTTTAATAGTTTTGGTTTATTTTTAAACCAATTTTTTTTTTATATGCCTATAACCCCCCCACACACACACACACACAATTTTAGTACATTAAGTTAAAAGCAATTGAATTATATGAAAATCAGAAATGTGTCCTTGCCATTTTTAATATTTTATTCAATGTTTATTTAATAACTATGATGTTTTTACTTTTAAAAACAAGACTTGATTTAATTTAAATTTGTGTTATGTTCATATTTTATATTTGTGTTGACACAGACGCATAATGACGCCGACACGCTTGACAATTATTTTAATAACTTTTGACAGTGTATTCAGTAAAACATTAAAATGTACAAATAATTATATATAATAAAAAAAACACATGTAAAAAAGCATCAGTAAATTAATAATATGAACATTAACCACAGCGTTGGTTTTGTACGTCTGAGAAATGTTTATTAATATACAGTTTTGATCAATAATCCGCTGTATTCATGTAAAAGCACAGCAGTTATGATAAAACAAAACCCTTCACATTTCTGCTCATTGTGAGGATTATCTAACGAACTTAACGAAAACCCGGCGTATTATTTTACTTACAAAAGACAGAAATAACAAAAATCAGTAATAAGACAAACAGAACCAGATGATGGACTCTAAAGTCATATTTTAGTAGATTATGGTTCAGAATTAGAGGTTCGTCACATCTGAAGCACGTTTGGCTTTGATAGGATTCGCTCTGTTCGATTGCTTTTATAAAATAAAGATTGCCATTAATTAACACAAAGCCATGAAACACCAGCATCACATGACAACCATCCACGGATTTACAGCAGTGCTGGCAAATTATTAATCACATCCAAAAGTTTTAGTTTTCATAATATATATATGTGTGTACTGTGTATATTTATGTATGTGTATATATATATACAAACACATGCATGTATATATTTAAGATTCTTTTATATATATTTAATATTTAAATGTGTATACATGTAAATATTTTCAAAATACATATTATATGTGTATATGAGTATTTATATATATATATATATATACATAATAAATATAAAAAATACACATATTTTATGTAAACAAAAATATATTTTTTATGTGATTAATCGCGATTAATTAAAATAAAGTCTTAGTTTACATAATATATGTGTGTACTGTATTAATATATATATTAATGTGTATATGTGTATATATATATATATATTTTTTTTTATTAAATATAATAATATAAATCTATATACACGCATCTAAATATTTTCAATATATATATATATATATATTGTATCTTAATATTTATATATACACATAATAAATATACAAAATATATATGTATATGAGCAAAATGTATATGAGTATTTATATACATATTTTATGTAAAACAATTATTTTGGATGCAATTAATCATGTCAGCACTAATATAAAGAAACAAAAAGATAATTGCAACTTTGTATCTTCTTACAATTTAAATTTTTCATATCAGAATTGCAAATTAAGTCTGTAAACGTCGAGTAAACATTTCTATCTTTACTGAAAGTTATAATCTCCCAACTCAGACATTTCTTCATAGAGTTAATCTCTGTTTTTTAAAGCGAGTTGTAACTTTAAACTCGCAATCTCGGAGTTATCGTGCAATTCTGCATTTTTTTCTCATAATTTCAGAAATATAACATTTATTTATTTATTATTTTCCATTGTGGAAACAACCTTCCCCAGAAAACAGAGCTATATTCTCGAACACCCGCCGTTTCTACTCTTAACTGTACTGTATAAAAGCACATAAACACGCTCAGAAAAAACACGTCCTGTGCTGCGCATGAAATATGTAATCCATAATCCATAAGTCATACACATAAGAAACAAGCTCCTGGAAGCAAAGCAATGATGTATGAGCTAACGGTGATGAGTAGCTGCCAAAGAAAGTTTGAGTTCTACACGATTAGAGTTTGAATGAAACTTCATTGAGTAAGGCAAGATGAGAGCAGATTCATAACTGCTCCAAAACAACGGTATTTAGCACGAATGAAGGCACAGTGTCCGTGAAATAACGTCAGATCGTACGGCGAGACACTACAGGCAAAAACCTGGTCAGCTCAATTTTGCTTCTATAACACGTACATTTACAGACTAGTGAAAAAATACACTTATTTTTCCATAGATTTCAATTAAAATACATGTCTTTAAAAGTTTTTTCTCCACTTCTTGAACTTACGTGCATCAAAACTTAGGGGTTTATTCCTATCTATATTCTGAAGATTTGTACTGTAGGGTTTGTTCATATATCATTCACACTGATTTATATAACATTTTATTCCTAAAAAATAGGCGAAAATGCATATTTTTTAAAGGCTGTGAGTTTTTTCTTCACTTCAGCAGCACTTACATGCATCAAAACTTAGGAGTTTATTCCCATCTATATTCTGAAGATATTTACCATGGGGTTTGTTCATATTTCATTCGCCTGGTTTTATTTTACAATTTATCTATTTGCGCCGGTGTATTTCATGTTTTCTCAAAATTAGTTTTTTTACTACAGCAGTACTTACATGCATTAAAACATATTATTTCCATCTATATTCTGAAGGTTTCTACTGAGGGGGTTGTTTATATGTGACCCTGGAGCACAAAAACAGCCATAAGGGTCATTTTTTCAAAATTGAGATTTACGCATAATATCAAAGCTGAATAATTAATATTATCTGCATTGATGTATGGTTTGGACAATATTAGAAAATCTGGTGCAAAAAAATCTAAATATTGAGAAAATAACTTTTAAAGTTGTTCAAATTAATTCTTAGCAATGCATATTAATAATCAAAAACTACGTTTTGATATATTTGCGGTAGGAACATGATCTTAATATCTAATGATTTTTGTCATAATAAAAAATCTATAATTTTGACTCATACAATGTATTGTTGTCTATTGCTACAAATATACCAGTGCTGCTTATGACTGGTTTTATCATACATGTATTCCTAAAAACAGTTGAAAACTTTATGAATAAATATATAAACTGCTTTATGAAGAAAAAGACCTGAAAAGACCTAATGAAGAAATTATATGTATAATTTAACAAAATTGTATCCAATTTACAGATTTCTGTTCTGGAAATAAGCACATTTACTTAAAGTATAGTTAAACAACATTTCAGTAAACTTCAATCAATTAAAATTGTCTTAATGTACTGTGATTAATTAAAATGAAGTACAGTGATCTCTAATAGTTCACCTGTAGTGTCTTGCCTTAGTGTTTTCTTTATGACAAATCTAAAATCTTATTGTGTTTTCTTCATATTTCAGGGTGAAATATGAGCTGGAAATTATACGTATTCTGATGTTTTTGTATTTTAAGGACAAAACTTTATAAAATCACAGATCCATGATGGAGAATGACGATGGCAAGGGCTGCAGCCTATCCTATCTTTGACAGTCTCTAACGATCAATTTTCCATTATTACTCATAATAATTGCTTTGAGAAATTAATTAGCTGTGCCACACACTTGAACTGTGTTGTTGGGCATCGTCTCATTCCGTGATGCCTCAATATACGCTCGGTCTGCAGCGAGTTGAGACCGAATCTGCTCTTGCGCTTTATAAACAAGGTTTAACATTAATGTCCAAAATAATTCCTCCAAAACTGTGAAACGAGGTGAAAATGATATCAGGAGTGTAAAGAGCTTATGCACTGAACTAGGTTAAGGCTGAAGCTTATTAAAGAGCGAATGCATATCAATATTGGCATTGTTTTGACCTTAAGATAGATATAAACTACCGGGCAAACGTTTTTAAAGAGTCACCAAGCCTGCATTTATTTGATCTAAAGTACATTAAAACAGTCAAATATTTGTACTATTTACTATAACTGCTTTCTATGTGACTATATGTTGAACTGCAATTTATTTCTGTGTATTTTCATCATTACTGCAGTCTTCAGCATCACATGATCTTCAGAAATCATTATAATATGCTCAAAAAACATTTATTATTTACTTTTACTTTGCTTTTTAGTCATTTAGCTGACGCTTTTATCCAAAGTGACTTACAAATAAGAAAAAGTAACTAAAACTATAAGTTAAATCTCTCTCTATATATACACACACACACACACACACACACACACACACACACACTTAAGAAAATGGAGAAATTAATGCATACAACAACATTTCAAAACTAAACATTTAAATGAAAAATAAACAACTAAAAACTATTCAAAATATTAAAACAACAAAAAGTATGAGTATAAAAATTATTCTAACATGACACCAAGCCAAACACACGTAACGTTACTAAAATAACTCAAATTTATTAAAACTAAAACTAAAGAAAATACCTATAAATACATAATAAATTCATACATAATTTATCTAAAATTAAAATAGATAAATCAAACAGCAGTATCAGTAATCCTAAAATATAATTATTATTGTTATTATTAATGCTGAAAGCATTTATCTGACATAGAACTCTTTTGTAATTTAAAATATCGATAGCATAACTTTTGACCAATTTAAAGCATCATTGCTATTTAAAAATATTAATCTCTACCCCCCCCAAAAAAAACATGCGGACTCTAACGCTTAATGTAATAATGATACAAAAGCTTTTATTTCAGATAAATGCTGATCTTTGTATCTTTTTTATTCATCAACGAATCCTGATAAATGTACTCAACTGTTTTAAATAATATTAATATTTTTTGAGCAGCAAATCAGTATATTATTATGATTTCTGAAGATCATGTGACACTGACGACTGGAGTAATGATGCTGAAAATACACAGAAATAAATTACAGTTTAACACATAGAAAATGATTTGAACTAGTTAAAATATTTGACATTAAACGCAGGCTTTGTGAGACGTCTTTAAAAGCTAAACTCTTACAGTAGACTGCTAGAGCAGTCAGATAAAAGTTGGCCGTTTATAAACGAACGGTGCGCCGTGTCTTCGTCTCACTCCAGGTTCTCTTCGTGGCTCGGCGTCATGTCCTCCGCTTGCACGCTCGTCTGCAGCTTGCTCCAGATCTCCGAGTCTCCCGTCTGCAGCGCTTCCACCAACAGGTTGGTGTGTTGACGCAGGCGATCCAGCTCCGTCTGCGTCCGGCGGTTCTGCCGGATCAACTCTTTGGTGCGCAGCGTGATGTCCAGCAAGCCTGAGTTACTGAGGACGTTGTATGTGTTGCAGAAGCGCGTTATCTTGTTGTCCGTATCATCGGAGCATGCAGTAGACGCCAGGGAGCCGTCCGTGGATTCGGGTCGCTGTTCGGTCGCCTCATGACCGTCAGAGGAAGACGAGCTCTTGACTGAGCTGCTGCGGCTCTTAGGCGGATGAGGAGCGATTTTGGGGTAGGATTTGAGGATAGGGAGGTACTTTCTGTGCCGCCGGCGTTTAGGAACCGGGGCGGGTCTTTGTGGGACGACGGGTTGAAGGAAGACCACCTGAGGCTGAGGAACCACATCCATCGCCGGACTGAAGGCCCAGGGCTTCGAAGACGAAGGGTTTTCAGCAGACTGCAGATACACCATTATAATCAAAGTTAGACATTGTTGTTATACGCATTTTCCAGTCATAACGGCATTTAAAATTAAGTTCTTAGCAATGCATATTACTAATAAAAAATTATGTTTTGATATATTTACGGTAGGAATATCTTCATGGGACATGATCTTAATATCTAATGATTTTTGGCATAACTGAAAAATGTGTTATTTTGAGCCATACAATGTATTATTGGCTATTACTACAAATATAGCTGTGCTGCTTATGACTAGTTTGTGCTCCAAGGACACATATTTAACATTAATGGTTAATATAGAATTGTATTTGGTATACAGTACAGTCAACTGTACATTTAATTGATTTTCTCCAAGTGACATTAACATACAGAGCCCCTAAAATACAAATAAAAAGACATTTACATGCACACAAGAAAATGTTTTGCAGGCTTACGCATTACACGTTTCTAGTTTTATATAACCTATGTCTTTGTGCATCACTACCATCTTACTATGAATAAAACACGAGCGTGGATGCACATGAAGCAATAGAAATATTTTCTTAATATCAAGGCCTTTAACACATCCTAAGAAACCATGACACAAAATGGGCTGACGGCATAAAATGTGCCAAGTTCAAGGGTTTATTAAAAAAGACTGGTATTGTAAAATGTGTTTTTTGTTAGGGTTAGTATGCCATGTTTCAAGCTCTTAGGTCTCTTTAATGCACACTCTGTGGTGGCCAAGACACCTCACAACACATGGCTCAGCGTGCATCGTCCTATAAGCTACGTTCAATGCTTTCTCATGCACACATAACAGTCTGTATATAATGTATTTTAGCAAAAGTCGTTGAGGCGATGTAACGCAGTGCTACGAATATTGAGACGAAACCCTAAATGCTTATAACCTGTATTTTGCATAACGAAAGCATGCACCTTGAATTCATTCAGTCGCATTTTGACGTCTTGTACAATACATTTATATACAGAAATATTATTATGCAATTACAACTTAGGTTATAAAAACTCCATTAAGTGTAATTTAAACAGTTGTATAGCCAAAAACAAAATCAATCAGTTTTAACATTCAATATTATATTAATGTAGCATATTTTTCAGCATTAGTCATTTTTCCCGAATCCCTGTTTGATGTCAACATGACTCATTAGCATATTCCCCGCCCACTTTTAGTGTTTTCTCATTGGTCTGAAAGAAAATGCAAATTCATTCTTTGCCACTAGGTGTCACATTTGTAGCGGTTTCCACAGTAACGCTGAACACAACATAACACTATGCTTTGCTTTAAATTAAATCGACCAATCAGAGCAGATTAGAGTCACGCAGAGAGGCGGGGCTTGGAAAAGTATCGTTTAAGAGCAAATAAGATACAAATAAATGCATATTATAAGAACCCGAAAGAGTTTTTGTGACCTGGACCTGTTGTTAGAGACTCCCAAACCCATAATAGCAGCACTTTAAGGTGCTGTATGCAACCGGCGCTGAAGTTCACCTGCTGTAGAAGCACGTTGTTCATGAAGAGCATCGGCGAGAGTCCCTGCAGAGCTCCGCTGACCCCCGGCATCAGCTGCGATGATCTGGACCGCGACGCATCGTCTGTGTCCGTCTGATCCACCGCACTCAGATGCTCTGAGCCGCCGTCTGACAGAAACACACACTTAATCCACTGCGATCGTCACGCGCATCTCGTTAGTAAAGCTGGTTCTGTGATTAGTAGTAAATCTCCATGAAGCAGCATTTAATACAGAGCTGACAAGCTATGCAAAAATAATAAATCGCATTAGATATAATCGTGTGATTCAGTGTTCTTTTAAAAGTAACGCGTTACAACATTGCGTTACTCCCTAACAAAAAGTAACTAATTATGTTACTTAGCTACTTTTTATGGAAAGTAATGCGTTACGTTACTATCGCAGACCAGCCTTGGAAAATATTTTTGAGTACCAAAAATACTGGGGGTGAGGTCTGCACGGGCTCAAAACTGAAGCCCGAACCCGGCCCGTACCCGAGATCGTCTGACCCGACCCGACCCGAGCAGCACAGTTAAATTTAGAGCCCGAACCCGACCCAATCCCTCCCCCCGCCCAGCGAATAACAAAAAAGGAAAAGGTTGCATTTCACGATTGCATGCAAAGAAACGGATTAATCAAGGCTTTGCCATTTCACAAACATTTACCAGTTATGAAAGTTTGTGAACATCAGGTGCAGCGGTCGCATACATTCTGCCGAGTTTATGAATTTTTTATGGACAAGAAGATGATGACCCGTGCAAATTATGGTCATTTTTGTCAGTTAAGGCTCGTTAGCATTCTGTCTACTTTAAATCAGACATAAGCTCTTAAATAAGATTGTATTTATTTGAATGAATTAATCATTTATTAAGAGAGAGAGAGAGAGAGAGAGAGAAGAGAGACCGAGCGAGAGAGAGAGAGAGAGAGAGACCGAGCGAGAGAGACCGAGAAAGTTGTGCATGTGAACCTGCGTCTGCGTCTCTCTCTATAAGCAATGAGGCTTAGTTACTTCAAAAACAGCGATTTTGCCGCCTGATTGCAGATAAATATAATGTTGTGACTTGCGAGTCAGTAGCCTGTCAAGCTATTTTACTAATAAAAGTTTCCGTGCTGTTTGTGCGCGATCTCTGATATGTGTGTGCATGCGTCTGAAAGCAGCGAAGCCTCTGCATATAGTTTTGGTTTAGCTACAAACCCGAACCCGACCCGAGCCGAAGCTATCCATTAAACATTAACCCGAAACCCGACCCGAAACCCGACAGTATTTCGGGACCCGGAGTTCGGGTCGGGTAGCAGACCTCTAGGGGGTTCCAAATAAATATAAATATATATTTAAAATGCTATTTAAATAATAAAAAACTAAATGCTGCAGAAAAACACGGGAGAGACGTATCATTTTATGGAGTGGCCGTAATGTGTTCATTCATACGGGACACCAGAGGGCGCCAGAACATTAGCAAAAGCACCAAAAAGTGTAAATAAACCTCAGGCTGAAGGAAGAGTAAATCACGTCTGTACAGTTATCAATTAAAAAAACAATGTTATGTTATCTAAAATCATTTTTGCTTATTATTATGATTGAACTGGATCATTAAAGGTCAGCTGCAAACACATTGATTGATAAAATCAAGCAGGTCTGAGCTTGCATTTCACTGTTTTAATTACTTTTGACGAATACTGAATCAGTTTACGGCTCTAATTGCTTCTTACACAGAATAAGGCACATAGCACCCTACAGGCATTGCATTATTATATACTTTATTACTCTGATCAATCGTGTATTACCGCAGTCGTGTGTTGAATCAATGAAAGCAGTTAAATCATTGTTTATTCAGGGATTTCTTGGAGTTCACTACTGATCATAGAACCGTGCTTCAATCGTGAACATCTTCTCAAACACACCTGAGAAGCCCGAGTCCCTCTCGGACTCCAGCTTGGACTCGTCCATCCGTCTGTGTTTATATCTGGCCCTCATGTGCCCTTCATCCTTCATCCTCCGCCTGAGCCTGGAACAGCAGACAGCAGACGCATCGATGACCAAAGAGTCTCTTTCATCTCAAGCAAACAGCATTCCGCTAACACGATTAATGAAGGAGATTCTGCTCATTAGAAACACAGGAGCATCATTTAGAAATACACAAGAAAAACTTACTTTACGTGAGATGAAAATTATTGAATTTCATCTAGTTGCCATGGAAAGATTTCTCATTTTCATGCAGTTTGATTTTGAAGTGCTACAATAAATACAACAAAAAAACAAAAATAATAATTACAAATAATAACGAGACAAACATTTATATTAGTAAACTTAAAATGCTAAAATAAATACAAATTTATATAGTTCAATTTGAGGTAATAAAATAAATAAAACTGAGAAAATTAGTTAAAAATAATAATAAAAGTAGACAAAAACTAATAAAAATATATTACTAAAACACACACACACACACACACACACAGAGGGAGCGAGAGAGGATGACACACACACACACACACGCGCACACACACACAACAAACACACGCGCGCACACATGCACACGCGCACACACACAGAGAGGGAGCGAGAGAGAGAGACACACACACACACACACACACACACACACACACACACAGAGGGAGCGCGAGAGAGACACACACACACACGCGCCACACACACACACACAGAGGGAGCGAGAGAGAGAGACACACACAAAAAAAACACACACAGACGCGCGCGCGCACACACACACACACACAAACACACGCGTGCGCACACACACAGCGAGGGAGCGAGAGAGAGAAACACACATACATACATACATACATATATATATAAACTAATTAATAGCTCAAATTATCTTCCTTAGAACAAAATCAAGGACTAGAGCTGGGCAACAATACAAGAAAACAAGTCATTATTTTTGTTATTAATTTGCATAAGAGATTTTTCGAGGCTTCCATTTCTAATAAAAATAAATTAACGTTACATTTTGTTTATGAATATAATATTTGCCTTGCAAAATGTAAAAGTTAACGACATAATCATTTTGTTTTTCTTGTGAATAATTGCACATAACATCTTTCGAAGAGAGCATGTAATTAACATTTCTTTGAATGAATAAAAAGGCACGTGATATTATTAGCGCTGTTGTAAACAGAGCGTCATGACGTCATCGCTACGGCGTAGCCAGCTGACCTACTTCATCTCCAGCAGCTCTAGATCGGCCAAACGGCCTGCAATCTGACAGATTGTCGGTATTTATCGAATTAGTAACGTTAAGCAAAATAGAAATAACAAATAAAAACAAGTTTCGAATCTAAACGTCAAGCTTTCACACAAACCACATCACAACACATGCTAAAGCAAAGCGGCAAGCGTCGTTAAAAGCAGAGCCACCGTTACGTTTCTCCTCAGACTGTTTATTCGACACACCATCCGTTCAGAACGAATCATTTAGCGTAAAACCGTGGAAAGTCGGTCGTGACAGCTTACGTGCGTCTCGCGCTAGTCGTGACTTCATCCGGGAATCCCCAGAGATGATGAAAACAAGCTCTATCTGCAGCCCTCCGCGGCTCCGGTGGATATAAAGCGTTAAAACAGCGTTCACGGAACCGTTTAACAACGTTTTACCGCGTTCTGGATGCGTGTCGTCGGTAAGACGCCCTGATCGTCACGCAAACGGCAGCACGCACGGTGCCGTACACGAGACCACAAGCCCCGCCCCCACGCTGACGTTTGAAATAAATGAAGCGTCACTGCATTAATATTCACAAAGTGTACGTTAAACTTACAACAGCGCGTTTGTTTAATTCTTTCGCGTTATTTACGTTGGATTATTTGACGTGAGGCCATCGCTACGTGATTGACTTGCGATCTAATCCAATCGGAGGCCACTAAACCGCTCCGACTGGCCAATCCTGGCGCAGGAGGCGGGGCTCTGCCGCGAGGGCAAAGCGCTTTTGTTTAACGGGCTCTCCTTTTATGTGGGCGGGTCTGTTGCCGGAAGTGGGCCGCGTCAATTTTAATCATTAATGTACAAATAACTTGGCAGTCAAAACATCTTCACATTACAATATACAGAACAGGTGCATACTAATACAACAGAAAGAGAGGCAAAACAAATAATAAATACATAAAACATTGAAAGAGTAGGGTTTTTCTTGTAAATGATATTCATAATAATAGAGTAACATTATTAGAATATTATCATATTAACATTAATTATCATATTTTAACATCATAATCATATTTAAAATAATAATAATAGAGAACAGATGTATTGCATTCTTCCCCTTCATCATCTTAAGGGCTTTTGTATACAAAACAAACAAACTCATTATGAAATGCACGAAAGGCTGGTTTTACTCTAGATTTGTGAATATAAACTTGAGCAGAAAATCATCTGTGCTATTGTTGATTATAGATAATGTCCTTTAGGGAGAAGGTAACGCACCTTTGGGCAGATATCAGACCATAAATCATCCACAAACTGATCCTGTCATCACACAATATACATGTATTCGAGTCTTAAGTACTCACTTTAAAATTGTACAATTAATTTCAGGAGATAAAGGACATTTTATGCATTCATTTCTAAGAGTGTGAATGGCATCTTTTTGGAGATTATATGAAATTGAATTTCTGTAAACTACGATAGGATAAGGAATGTTGACCTCCTCTGGATTCACAGCCTTCAATTAACCGGTCATGGAGTTATAATAATAGAGTTTCTTTGATTAGACAAATAGAATTAGGGATATCAGATTCAAATTTAATTACTTAACACATAAATTCTCATGACATAATACCAATATTCTCCATTAACTGGGACACTGACCAAATCTCCATGACAACTGGGGGGGGTTGTAAATTTGTTTAAAAATGCAATTTTTTAAACACACACACACACATCTGAAGCGCACGCACACACACTCATCTGAAGCGCACGCACACACACACACACATCTGAAGCCCACGCACACACACTCATCTGAAGCGCACGCACACACACATCTGAAGCACACGCACGCACACATCACACACACTCATCTGAAGCACATGCACGCACACATCACACACACTCATCTGAAGTACGTGCACATACACTCATCTGAAGCGCACGCACACACACTCATCTGAAGCGCACGCACACACACACACACACATCTGAAGCGCACGCACACACACTCATCTGAAGCGCACGCACACACACTCATCTGAAGCGCACGCACACACACATCTGAAGCGCACGCACGCACACATCACACACACTCATCTGAAGCACGTGCACATACACTCATCTGAAGCGCACGCACACACACATCTGAAGCGCACGCACGCACACATCTGAAGCGCACGCACACACACACATCTGAAGCGCATGCACACACATACAAGTGCTCACTGCTCCGGACTAAATAACCTTTGTAACATCAAAAAGTATTCATTTACAGGCTATTTAATGTATTCAGTGAAGCCTATGCAGTTATTTTACATTTCTTTAGCGTACCTGAACATGTATTTTAGACTGAGCTGAAAAACCTGAAAAGCACGGTTTACTGAACTTGTGTTGTATTTATTTTCTGCTATTGCTTGTAATTTGGTTATTTGTAGAAAAGATGTTTAGCACTGAGCCCATAGCAGCATTGTTTTATTTATGTTCATGTAATATATTTTGTTGATAAAAATGTAGATGGTTGTTTAAAATGGTATATAATATCGATTGATACACTCCTGTATCGAATCGTATCGTATCGTAGAATCTTTTGAGGTATCGGCAAATATCGTATCGCTGGGTATGAGAATCGATATCGTATCGAATCGTGACGAACCATCCGATTTATAGGCCTACGTGAGAAGCGCGTGTTCGGTCGCTGAGTGACGAAAAGTCAATATTAGGCGCGTTCGACTTTAAGCGGCGTATTGTAATTACGTAATTCCACACATTATATAAATGCTGACCAACAGCCATTGAAGTGTGATATACTGTTTATTGGTGATTTAATATTCTTAAAGATAAATGCAGTTATAGATATATTAGAAATGTTAAAGAAGAATGTTGTGCCGTGCTCAACAGTCTTTCGGTCATCTAAATATGAAAACATCTTTTAAAATATTACACAGAATTTATCCTGTTAAAGAATTATTTGAAAGATTCAAACTGGATATTTCTGTGATTTTTGTGGTGTTTAAAGAATCTGTAACTCATCTTTTCTTTCAATGTATTTACTCAAGATTATTTTGGGTAGATGTCTCTAACTTCATTTCTAGGATGTGTGGAATATTAATACATATAGGAATGAACGAAGTCATATTTGTTTTTGAACGAGATACCATTGATTCTAGAAATACATTTTATTTTCATACACAGCTAATCATTTTACTTGGAAAGTATAATATTCATGCAAAGAAATGGGCTAAAGCTAAGCCAAAACGTGAACATTTTCTTAAAGAAATTAAACTATATGGTATTATTTGCACAA
>CM050412.1:39618713-39638550 GCA_027564155.1 Gymnocypris eckloni scoliostomus
ATAACCCTGAAATCAATGTGTTCAGAAGTAACTCGATAACAAACTAAAGGTGTTAGTCGCTGAATTAAGTATATATATATATATATATAAATACAAGTATATACACACACCAGTCATAAGCAGCGAGGTATCAATAGACAACAATACATTGTATGAGTCAAAATTATACATTTTTCTTTTATGACAAAAATCATTAGATATTAAGATCATGTCCCGTGAAGATATTCCTACCGTAAATATATCACAACTGAATTATTGATTATTAATATGCATTGCTAAGAATTAATTTTCTCAATATTTAGATTTTTTTGCACCAGATTTTCAAATATTGTCCAAACCATACATCAATGGAAATATTATTTATTCTCATTTTAAAAACAATGACCCTAATTTTGTGCTCCAGGGTCAACACTGATACACAATAAAAAAAACATCTTAATAAATAACACTATTAATAATAATGTCCATATAGTTTATTAATTTTATTTAATAAATACAAATAATTTCAGAGTTATTTTTGTAGGATTACTGATAAACTACTGCCGTTTGATTTGTTATCTATTTTAATTTGAGATAAATTATGTATGAATTTATTATGTCTTTATATGTATTTTCTTTAGTTTTAATAAATTGGAGTTATTTTAGTAACGTTACTTCCACATACTACATGGAAATGAAATAATATATATATATATATATATGGGTTTTTGGCTTAGTGTCATGTTAGAATAATTTTATACTCATATCTTTTGTTGTTTTAATATTTTGAATAGTTTTAACTTTATTTTTTTTTTCATTTAAATGTTTAGTTTTGAAATGTTGTTGTATGCATTTGTCATTTTATTTAATTTCTTCATTTTCTTAAATGTGTTTATATAGTATTTATAGGGTTTTAACTTATAGTTTTAGTTACTTTTTCTTATTTGTAAGTCGCTTTGCATAAAAGCGTCTCCTAAATGACTAAAAAGTAAAAGTAAAGTAAAGTATTTAAGTTTTATTGCATATTTTAATTGAATAAAATGAAAATTAGGAATGTTTCTGAAATATAATAATCTTAACTTTTAATTATTTAATTTCAATGTTTTATTTTGGTTCATAACCCTGATTCCAGTGTGTTCTGAAGTCACCCGGATGTTTGTTAAATGAACGCATCGAGTGAAGACTCCTCAGAAAGTGTCCCAGTACAGAACAGCAGCGTGTGTGCGTGAGGGGCGTGTCTGTGCCTGGATGCTGATGTTGCGCGTGCTGACGGGGAAACAGGCCAGTTTGTCATCATTGCAGCATCCGGAGCAGCGCAGCAGCGGCACACAGCCGGGATTATAGATGTGCTCGACTCCTCCGGGATACTCCTGCTCCACCTCCACCATCTGCTCCAGAGAACGACACTGACTGCGACCCCACGCCTCTGGGAACAGCATCACTACACAGAACACACACACAGAGACAGAGACACACACACACACAGAGACAGAGAGAAACACACACAGAGACAGAGAGAAACACACACACACACACACAGAGAGACAGAGACAGAGACACACACACACACAGAGACAGAGAGAAACACACACAGAGACAGACACACATGCAGAGACACACACACACACACACACACACACACACACACAGAGACAGAGACAGAGACAGAGACACACACACACACACACACAGAGACACACACACACACAGACAGAGACACACACACACAGAGACAGACACAGAGACACAGAGACAGACACAGAGACACAGACACGCACACAGAGACACAGACACGCACACACAGAGACAGAGACACGCACACACAGAGACAGAGACACACACACACAGACAGAGACACACACACACACACACACACACAGAGACAGACACAGAGACACAGACACACACACAGAGACACGAACACACACATTTGTTTTGGTCAATTGTAGGGACTTTTCATTGACTTCTATTACTTTTATTCTGACCAAACTATATTTTCTCTCCCTTAACCAAACCCTAACAGAAAACCGGTTTGCATTCTTACACATTCAGATAAACATTTCCCTTTTTTTAGGTTTTACTATCCTTGTGGGGACATTTGGTCCTTATAATATAGCATACACACACACACACACACACACACACACTGCAGTAACTGTGCTTTCCTTCATCGTTTACTTGTCATTAAGTTTTTTTTAGAAGAGCAGTGAATATTTAAAAGTATATAAAAGTGACTGGATTGAATCATATGCTTTTATTGCCGTGTGCCACCAGACACAACATGCCACGACATAGAAGAGCGTGGGGTTAGTTGTAACACGTATAACAACATGCTAGCATTACAAAACTCATGGTATTTACCAGTTGCCATATCAACACTATAGAGAAAAAAAGTTTCCAAAATTCAAAGATCTCTTAAAGATATAGCTGCAGATTTATTTTACCATAGTAAAAGTACATTTCTAGATTAAGCACTTTTCATATTCATGAGACCAATCTGTTATTTATCAGTTCAGATGTGACACTCTCTGTGAAAACCCAGCTGAAGACATCTTGTGATTTGCTGTTTTCTACAAAAAAATCATCCGTCATATGATAAAGAACATTCTGAGAAAATATAACCTTTATATCTTTAATATTGATTGAGTAAGGTCATGTCAAAGATGGAAATGAATGGTAGAAATCAAACTTTGATGCTCGTTCTCATAATTAGACTGAGATTTTAGCCTGTATTTCACAGATAGTTCTTTAATGCTTCGTTAACTAGCAGAAGACACTAAACCTCTTTACATTCCAGCTGTGCTGATGAGAAACATTGTAGCACTGCGTTAAAGTGCCTCGCTGTTATTATATAACACTAGTGATGTAATTTACTTTTATGAATAGATTTATGTGGGCCTTCCCAAGCATGGTTGCAATGCGTTTACAGTAAAAATCCTTAAAAAACAACTTATTTTATTTGAAAAAGTTAATCATTTTCTCTCTCTTTTTATAGATCAGATACAATTTTAAGCTCAGAGTTACAATGTACCCCACCTACGGGGCATGTTGTCACATTTCACTTCCATGCTTTGAGGGTAAATAAAATAACGTGTGAAATTACGGTGGATAAAATTAGTCTGAACCCTTGTGGATGGATTTACACAACACTTTTGGACTTTCTCAGTTTATGTGGTGTCCTGCTCTCCCTTACTTTCACCAGTGCTTATACATCTAGAGTATAGGTTTGATTTTGACATAACAGCAGACAACACGCCATCTAACTGAAGTACTCCAACATTTTCCCATGTATGATGGTATAGTAGCCAACATGCACATAAAACAGGCTTATATTAGCATATTCATCAGACAATAATTACACAGTTTTGATTATATAAAACCAACATGATTACAGCAGCAGTTTGAAAGAGGTTTTAATTGCTTGACTACTCCGAAGAATATAGCCATTTGTGTTTCTCGCTAGCTATATATATTTTTTTCTCCATACAATAACAAAAACATATCTTTATTCAGAGTATTTGTAAACCATCCAAATACACATTACAATAAGCCAATATAGAAGATATAAAAGCATGGGTGATTGACTCCAAATTTCTAGATGAGAGCATTGGTTTAATCTTAGATATTAACCTTAAGTAGTATAAACTAGTTTACACTACAATATTAACTTGTTTGACAAAATTCAGCTCCGAAACAAAATAAATACACCCAGATTAAATTCTGTACAGTCTTTCCAAAATCCTACAGGTGCAGATCTCTTGAAACATTTTGGTCACAAAATCACTAATTTGAGAAATCAAATACGAGTCTGACTTTTAGTCCTCTCCCTACAACCTTTAAAAGGAATTACAAACCTAAAACCCTCCCAAGCCCCTATGATATTATACACCCTCGTTATTTAAAAGCAAATAATTGACTTTGTAGGACCGGGGTTTGTATCTCTGCTCAATAAATGTCTGCAATAAATAAATGTTAATGTTAAATCAATAAATGTTCCTCAGGGGTCTGTTCTAGAACTTACTCTCTATCTACTTCTCTTGGGGTCCATCTTTAGGTGTTTCTTTACATTGTTACGCTGATATGCAAATATATATGTCGATGACCATGAAAAAAAAAAAACATGCTCTTAATAGTTTATCAGCGTGTCTGGATGACGTCAAATCATGGCTTTCAAAAAATTATTTTCCCAAATTTAGATTAATCGGAAGTTAAACATACCCACTATTGTTTACTGTTAGAACTAGTTTGATCAACTACCAGCTAACCAAGTTATCTTTCACTTTCTCCCTTTTTGTGCCCAACTAAACAGTTATGACCAGTCTTGCTGAAAACTAATTATAGCAGATATCTCCGGTCCTTGATTCTGATTGGCTGAGCGCCGCTCAAAGCTGTTGTAAATTACAAAGTAACACACACCTTTGTTTACGTCTGTGTGTTGCTCGGCAACCCCTACAACTACATTGCTTGGCGGAAGAATACGGTCTTTATTAATATCATTACACGTCGGAACAAGATCAAAAACACACTTAGAGTACTTAAATTTAGCCATTTCATCAAGTGCAGAATCTGGGTGTGGAAATTGACAACGGCTTGGAATTTGACAAACAAATCAGCTCTGTACTAGGCTCGTATTTTAGCTTTCCTTCTCTAAAATCAAAACCTTTCTTTCTAAAGCCTCTTTAGAGGTTGCCATCCTCACCTTCATTACATCTCGGACCCCATTCTGTTTAATAATCTCCCGATCAGAGTCTCCAGAGCTTAAAAAAACTCATTTGTTTGTCTCGGCTTTTAACACCTAATTTTATAAGAATTTGTATTGTAATTGTAAAGCACTTTGGTCGTTAGTTAAACGTTCTTTAGAACTTGAACTAGGAGTCAAATATCAGCTTATAATGTTAAAGTTAATTTGCCATTGATTAGAAGGTGCAACTAATGTTTTGACTAAGCTTTTTCCTTTGATTTATAAAAAATAAAAAGTGGGTGAGTGCTCCTAAAAATAAAAGTTCAATAATAAATGACCCCTCCTCGCTTCCACCAATAGAATAGAATAGTATAGAATTTAACATTGAATATAATCTTACCTTTGGAGTGGGAATTGCCCAGAATGGAAATATCCTGTTTAAAAGAAAAGTTTAATTAATAGTAATAATAAGCTATTTGTATAGCACATTTCATAAAAGAGCAACTGAAATCGTCTTATAATAAAAATACGACTTTACAAAACTCGTATACATCAAGAAATAAAGCTGAAATGCATTTTGTATCAAATGAAAAGCAACTGTTTGTACACACAAACTTTTAATAAAAAGCAGTTGAGCTCAGTTTTTCCTGCTCACAAAGGCTGCATTCATACAGGAGGCTAAACAAAATACAGTAAAAATAGTGAAATATTACTACAATGTAAACAGATGTTTTCTATGTGAATGTGTTCAACTGTAATTTATTTCTGTATTTTCAGCATCATTACTCCAGTCTTCAGTGTCACATGATCTTCAGAAATCATAATAATATGCTGCTCAAGAAATATTTCTGATTATCATCAATGTTGAAAACAGTCGTGCTGCTCAATATTAGTGGAAACCGAGATACACTACCATTCAATACTTTGGGTTCAGTACGAAAACGCTTGTATTCATAAGCGGACCTGAGGGGAATTAAAGTTACATTTATAATGTAACAAAAGATTTCCATTTCAAATAAATGCTGTTCTTTTGAACTTTCCATTCATCAAAGAATCCCCCAAAATATTGTGCAGCACAACTGTCATGTGTGTCATAACTAATTATTAATACTAGCCATCCATGTTTATTTACAGCACTAAAACTGGGTCTGTCTCCACGGTAACCGGCTCGAACCCGGAGCATCTCGCAGCACGGCATGTTTGTTTTCATTTAGTGTCCGCAGACACACAGACTCGAGAACAGGCACGTCTCTGCGCATCCGCATGAGACTCTCCCATTGTGTCCGTGCACTGAACCGAGCCCGACTGAAGGGCCCTGGATGCTCGTCAGTGAGACACGCTTGGCTCCCGGCCATCGCCAGGGCCCTTTGTACGCCTACACACAGGAGCTGTACGTTCATTAGAGCGCACAGGGTCTCCATAAGAGAGGTACTAACTTTAGCCAGGAGACGTGCAGCTCTGCCACTATTCCAATGAGGCTTTCATCAGGTTCCCAACGAAAAATAATATATATATATATAGAAAACAGTATAATCTTCAGTATAATCTTCATGCAACTCTTTTCCATACATCTGTCAAACGACACCAACTACAGAGTAATGAAAATCTGAGAGCTGCAGCTTTATTATGAAGTTAAATTGTAAAAAAAAAAAAAAAAAAAAGAAAACAATCAGAACTGCAACGGTGTGTCAGCGTGAATTTTTCAAGATTCATATCTTAGGGGAAAAAACATGCTTCTTGAAAAGTAATTTCTGCTGATTTACAAAAAAAAAAAATAAAATCTAAAATGACTGAATTATATGATGCAAAGTTAAAATATTAAAAATAGAATAAAAAAATTAGAATGAGTTTAAATACATATGTGGCTCTGGAGCACAAAACCAGTCATAAGGGTCAGTTTTGTGAAATTGAGATCTATGCATCATCTGAAGCTGAATAAATAATCTTTCCATTGATGTATGGTTTGGACAATATTTGAAAATCTGAAAAAAACAGAAAAAAAAACAGTCATCTTTAAAGTTGTTCAAATGAAGTTCTTAGCGATGCATATTACTAATCAATAATTAAGTTGATATATTTACGGTAGGAACATCTTCATGAACATGATCTTAATACATAATGATTTTTGTCATTAAAGAAAATGTATAATTCTGATCCATACAATATATTGTTGGCTATTGCTACAAATATAGTATTCGCATTGCTTCTGTCACTGGCCATAATTCTGACCATGAAATCAGGCATTCGTTTACGTCATTAAATAGGCTGAGAGATGATCAAAAAAGAGGTATATCATGTTTTTTGTGCGGATGAAAGGAGAATACGAGACTCCTTCACCACACAAATTCTTATACAAGCAAAACGGCTATACACACACATCATCCTGGTGAAGTGGAAGAGCAAAACTGAGAATATTCTTGAAATCAGCAGCTCAAAATTAGCAAGTCATTCAGCAATTATGATGCTTATCAATGAATATGACATCATATGGAGAGTCTCTGTTTTTTTTAAAGAGGTGCCACAAAGACTTTCAGCCATTTCTACACCAACAATATTTCCAGGAAAGTTTTGCTCTGATCAGCATGACGGCTGTTTAATGACCACAGATACCGAACACTTGAGGATAAGAGCCAAACGAGCACATTCACGGCAAAACACTGGACCTGAGAGAGACCAGACACACACACACTTCTTAGAAACCTTGTATTTAAAGATTCATTCTTATATCTGGAGGACAGAACAGTTGCTGTAGTTAAATGAACAGCACTGATTCATTCGGTTTACAAACCGTTAAAGTGAAGGAAAACATTGCGTATGCCAATAATATGCAATAAATGTACTGTTACTAACGATTTATACAACACAGATTCTGAAGCATGCGGCCTTTCCTTTTGTTATTTCTATTAATGTAAATGAACCAGCAAGCTGTGATTTTAAAACAATCATTTAAGCTAAATTTAGGTGATACTTTACAATAGTAATTAAATTTTTTGTCGTTTTCCATTACAAACATCTTAAATCAAGATACTTGAGAAGCATGATATTAAGTTGGGAAAAATGTATCAATTATGTTTTAGTTTTTTTTTGCTTAAAGAACAAATATCTGCCAATAGAATATATTTCTCTTTTAAGCAAAAATGGATACATATTTTAGAAAGCATCGCTCAAGTAAATGTATTTAAAGAATGTTTATTCACTGCTACATCGCAATCATTTTATTTTAGTATTTTTTGGTCTTGTTACAGTAACAATCTAAACATTCTTAAATCAAGATGCATTTACGTGACAAGTAAAATGCAAGATATTAAGTCTCGTTTTCTAAAAACAAAAACATATTCTTAGTATTTTTGTCTAGTTTTCTGGTATAAACATCTAAAGAAATTGAATCAAAATTGATTTACTGTAAGTAAAAGTCAATATTTTGTTCGTTTTTCCTTAAAACAAGCAAGAATATCTGCCAATGGGGCAAGAAAAATTCAAAGACTAAAAAAAAAATATATATATTATTTTTCTTGCCCCATTGGCAGATATTTTTGCTTGTTTTAAGGAAAAACGAACAAAATATTGACTTTTTTTAACAGAAAACATAACATCTTATATAATTTTACTTGTACAGTAAATCAATCTTGATAATTTTGGGATGTTTGTACTAGAACACAAGACAAAAATACTAAGACTTTTTTTGCAGTGTAAATACTGGTTACTTTAGTTATCTATAGTAACTTATCATAAGCCACCGATCATAAGCAACAACAATAAAACTGAAGTAGTTGCAATTAATTAGAATGACAGGAACTCTTATAAACTATTTAATGCGTCACATTAACGGACTTCTAAGCCAGTGACTTGAATCACTTTAACAACAAGGATTTACGATGGTAAACGTGTAAAGAAGTCATGAAGTTACCTGTACTAGAGGAATGTAGAGCAGAACGGCGGCCAGCTGCGACACACGGATGAATCTCTTCATGTCGAGAGTGAACCGGAGCCACTGTCCAGCCCAGACCCCACTGCATTTTAATTCAACAACCACTGAACAGCCATTCAGTTAGGTGGCGCTCGAATAAACCAAGTAGCTTCTTAAATTAATCTACAGGTGTCGAAAGAAATCCCTTTTTTGGAAATGGGATCGGTGTTGTTTGTTCGCAGTGAATTAAGCCCACCCTGTGCTCGTCCCCTCCACGAGTAAAGCTGCATAATTGGGTCAACACTGCATTGGCTGTTTCACTATGGTGAGTGACAAGTGCTTTATGCCTCCCTTTTAAACTACAGAAAACTAGAATACTATGTCTCACCAACAACAAAAGCTACTACACTGAAAAAAAGTGATGCAAAATGTTAAGGTAAGGAGTTGCAAACTATTTATTTTAGCTACATTTAATAAAAACTAAAAAGTTAAGTCAGTCAACTAAATTTAAATAGCTAAAAATTAATTGATTGCTACCACTTAACTTAATGAAGTTCCTAAACGCAAGTTAGGGAGGAGTGAGCCCATCTAATCGTTCAATCAACAGCCAGAGTATATAAGCAGATGTTTACCTCTCTCCAGTCCCAGCATCGCTCCACCTCCCCAATCTCTACCTTCTTAGGTACCTTGCCCTTTGTAATCCCCTTTTATCAAGTCCCTGGGGGGGGTATCAGAGCTCGAACCGAAGCTGCTTCATCGAGCCCCTCATCAGTGGACAGCAAGCCAAAATAAGTTCACTCTATTTCCTAATGATTATATGGGCAAACGAACTTGTTAAAAATTGTAAACTCAATGAATCATTTGTTTTCAGTGTACAGCAGCGCACACACACCATTGACCCCAATTCAGAATAAGATACACCACTGAACACATGCCAGCGCAGTTTGTGCCTTTTGTCATTTCTACTATGAAGCACATTTAACACTGGACTGTATAAACTTCCTTATAGAACGTATTTGTAACTAAACCCTGTAAGGCCCACTGTTGTAACCTTACAACATCAGTTTTAGCTTTACTATAATGCTGTTCAAGTTTTTTTTCCTTTAAGATGACATTTACATACTATAAGGTCTTATTGGTTAGTCTTGCAATGCTATTGGATGCTAGATTTACTGTTTACCGGGCCATAAACGCACAACTTGCAAATGTTCCATTATACACATCATGCTAACACTGTTTGTGCCACTTGTAATTTCTACTACAAAGCAAATTTAAAGCTGCAGTCCATGACTTTTTATTATAAATTATCCTAAATCAATATTTGAGCAAGTACGTAACCAACCAAACTTTCCTTACTTCAGCCCGATTCACACCGGTTGGCTTATGTTTTCTAATTTTAGTGGTACAGGTAGGTTTTTCGCCCAGGATATTAAAGCATGGGACTGCGTCATTACGTCATGTCTGTAAATAGAGTTTTCCGGATAGTAGCTATATTGCATGAAGATCCTGCAGGTGACAGTTTACAGCAGCTGGAATAGTTAAGTTAATAATTTTGATTGTGGATTGTGATACAGAAAGGATTGTGTTTATGAAACGTGTGAATTAAATTCCAGTTTTAAATGCGTTTCCGATTACAGAGAGCCTGAGTTTACACAAGATTTGTATAAAGAACACCAGTTAGAAACGAGCATAGTTTGTTTTTGGGTTAAAAGAATTAATGAAATTCGAGTCATATAACTAGATTAAACTACACAGAAATCGAAATCTACACACTATACTCGGTCACGTAATGCAATAGTTGTAAAGCACAGCAGTTTTTCTTTGGGTGCGATGAATGAAGCTGAAGTACTAGACACTGTAGAATCTACATTTGTTATTGTATTTCTGATGTTATCTATTTTATCAGTGAAGAAATTCATAAAGTCATTATAGTTAAACTGTGAGGGAATATTTAGATCGGGTGAGATCTCTCTCTGTCTGTGGTTCCCTCATGCTTCAAAAAATCCATCATTGTGCCCATACCGAAGAAAAATAAAATCACATGCTTGAATGACTGGAGGCCCGTTGCTCTGACCCCCATCTTCAGCAAGTGTTTTGAGAAGCTGGTCAGAGACTACATCTGCTCTGTGCTGCCTGCTTCACTGGACCCACTACAATTTGCATACCGCAGTAACTGCTCCACAGACGATGCTATTGCCTTCACCCTGCACACTGCTCTCCCACCTGGAAAATAAGAACACCTATGTGAGGATGCTGTTCGTGGATTATAGTTCAGCATTTAACACTATAGTGCCTGCCACACTGGTGCGAAGCTCCAGACTCTAGGACTGAACAGATCTCTGTGCAGCTGGATCCTGGACTTCCTGACAGGCAGAAGTCAGGTGGTCAGAATGGGCAACAACACATCATCTCCCCTGATCCTCAACACTGGTGCACCGCAGGGCTGCGTCCTCAGCCCACTCCTGTACTCCCTGTACACACACGACTGTACAGCTACACACAGCTCCAATGTCATCGTCAAATTTGCTGATGACACAACGGTGATAGGCCTGATCACCGACAACGATGAGACGGCCTACAGAGAGGAGGTGAGTACCCTGACTAAATGGTGCCAGGAGAACCACCTCTCACTCAACATCGACAAGACCAAGGAGCTGGTGGTGGATTACAGGAGACAGAGCAGAGAACACACACCCATCACCATCGACAAGACACCTGTGGAGCGGGTGACCAGCTTTAAGTTCCTCGGCGTTCACATCACCGAGGATCTCACATGGTCTGCTCACACAGATGCAGTGCTGAAGAAGGCACATCAGCGTCTCTTCTTCCTGAGACGGCTGAGGAAGTTTGGAACGAGCCCCAGAATCCTCAGGTCCTTCTACACCTGCACTGTGGAGAGCATCCTGACCGGCTGCATCACCGCCTGGTTTGGAAACAGCACCGCTGGCAACCGCAGGGCTCTGCAAAGGGTCGTGCGAACTGCCCGCCACATTGTTGGAGGTGAGCTTCCCTCCCTCCAGGATATCTACACCAGGCGGTGTACAAGGAAAGCCCGGAGGATTATCAAAGACTCCAGCCACCCGTCCCACAGACTGCTCTCTCTGCTGCCCTCAGGGCGACGTTTCCGCAGCATCCGATCCCGCACTAGCCGACCGAGGGACAGCTTTTTCCCTCAGGCTATCAGGCTAATGAACAGTCAGAAATAACTCACCTACATCACACTCCCACTCACACAACATGCCATGCACTGCACTTTAACACAGTTCAACTGGACTACACGCACACACTGCACTAACACAACCTATCTGCTATCACTGGACACCATACAATGTACATCCACGACACTGCATATGAATAATCTGTTGCACCTTTGCACATCTATCTGCTGCTCAACCAATCTGCTGTTAATTTATAATCTGTTGCACCTCACATTATTACTATGTATAGACCACATTATGTATAGATACTGTACATAATGTAGATGTGCCCATACGGTGTATAATGTGTCGTTGATAATTGAGTATGTCTTTATAGTACACTAAGCGTACTGAGTATATGTATGTGTATTTTGCACATTGTCTTCTGTACAGTCTGTAAATATGTACTGTCCATATGTAAATTGCTGTTGTTTTTTTGCACTGTCTGTCCATATGTAAATTGCTGTTGTTGTTTTTTTGCACTGTCTGGAGCACTGTAAATGCTCCAGTGCAGTTTTTTTGCACTGTCTGTCCATATGTAAATTGATTGCTGTTTTTTTTGCACTGTCTGTCCATATGTAAATTGTTTGTTGTTTTTTTGCACTGTCTGTCCATATGTAAATTGTTTGCTGTTTTTTTTGCACTGTCTGTCCATAGGTAAATTGTCTGTTGTTTTTTTTTGCACTGTCTGTCCATAGGTAAATTGTCTGTTGTTTTTCTGCACTGTCTGGAGCACGCTCATAAGAATTTCACTCACCAAGGCACTTGTGCTGTGGTGATGTGACAATAAAAGTGATTTGATTTGATTTGATTTGATCTGTTTATTTGTTAATCTAGCCACTGTGCTAAATAAAAACCTTGGATTGTTTTGTTGTTATCTATAAGTTTGCGGATATGCTCGGTCCTGGCAGCTTTTAGAGTCTGTCTATATGTAACGGATGTATGCCAGTAAGGGCTATGTGTAAACCTCGCTGGTGAGGACCCGGGAGCGGGTGTTACATTGGTGCCGTGACCCGGATGGGAGTGAGGTTTAGGGGGGTGAGTGTAACGGATGTATGCCAGTAAGGGCTGAGTGTAAACCTCACTCTCCTGACCTCAAAAAGAGGCGCTCTAGCGACTGACACTAGAGGCTGTAGCCTTTGGAGTTCCTTGTTAGAGCGCCCTCCTCCCGCGCCGGAATCCCGGGTTCGAGATCCGCTCGGAGCAAGAACGAGTTGTGGTGGTGTGGACCCGGGAGGGGTTGTTACATTGGTGCCGTGACCAGGACGGGAGTGAGGTTTAGGGGGGTGAGTGTAACGGATGTATGCCAGTAAGGGCTATGTGTAAACCTCGCTCCCCTGACCTCAAAAAGAGGCGCTCTAGCGACTGACTCTAGAGGCTGTAGCCTTTGGCGTTCCTTGTTAGAGCGCCCATCTCCCACACCAGAATCCTGGGTTCGAGACCCGCTCGGAGCAAGAACGAGTTAGGATGGTGAGGACCCGGGAGGGGGTGTTACATATATCTGGACATACTGTTTATTCACGCAATTCTAAAGACTTCCAAGTTAGTTTTTCTCCATTTACACTCAATATTACGAGTTTCTTTCTTGAGAGAATGGGTACAACTCTTTTACAGTTTTACAGCAGCACGTTCATCTCTAACCTTTTTTTAATTTGATGGGGGCAACAGTTTCTAACATATTTGAGAAGATAGTTCCTGTGTTGCTTGTCATTTTGTCTAGTTCATCTGTATTTATGGGTACACAGAGCAGTTGAGATAAATCAGGCAGGTTATTTGTGAATCTGTCTTTAGTGGCTGGAACAATAGTTCTGCCTGGACGATAACTCGGAGCCATATAGTTAATATCAGTAATATGCAGCATGCACGAGAATAGGAAATGGTCAGTAACATCATCACTTTGAGGTACGATATCTATATCAGTAAGATCAATTCCATGCGTTATAATTAAATCTAGCATATGATTAAAATGATGCATGGGCCCGGTGACATTTTGCTTGACACCAAAAGAGTTTATTAGGTCAGTAAACACAAGTCCTAACGCATCATTTGTATTATCTACGTGAATGTTAAAATCTCCTACAATTAGTGCTTTATCAACATTATCCAATAGGTCTGAGAGGAAATCTGCAAGTTCTTTTAGAAAATCTGTATATGGCCCTGGCGGTCTGTACACAGTACCCAGAGCATGAGATAGGACAGATTTATTTTACATATCTGACAGTGTAACATTGAGCATAAGTATTTTGAATGAGTTAAACCTATATCCTGTTTTCTGAGTAACATTGAGAATATCACTATATATTGTTCGCGACACCGCTATCGACCAGTCTGACGAAGCTCATGCTTATAACAGTAGCTTAGTGGAGTAGATTCATTTAGACCAATATAATTTGTTTTAAGCCAGGTTTCAATCAGACAGTGTACATCAAAACTATTATCTGAGATCATTTCATTTACAATAATTGCTTTCGGTATGAGTGATCTAATGTTTAGGAACCAAGCTTTAAAAAAAAGTTAATTGATTTTGTATTTTTCTGGTTTAATCATTTTCAGATTTTTTTCTAGATCCAGCATTCAATTTATATTTATATTTATTAGACATTGAAATATAGGCGATGTCGTCACTCATCCCCCCACATGCAGCATATCAATGTTTGTGTTGTTTTTTATGTTTGTGTCCTCTTCCAGGTAGTTTTGTGACATTTTAGGTTGATTGGAAATTCTTAATAATTGCGCTGATGGTGGAAATGGGAATTGTCAATGCTCTAGCTGTTCTTAAAGCCACTTCACTAATTTTGGAAGCTCAACTAGCTTTTTCTGCGCATCAGAAATATATTATTTGGTTTCTCAGTTATGAATGTTTAAAGGAATTTGGGCTAACTCTTTCCCTCATTTATATTTCCATGAAACAGGAAGCCATGGCTGGATAATTTCATGTTCATAGTCACCCTGGAGTGCTCAATTTGTGAATATGAACATACTTCACTCAAAATTATTTCTAGGGGGCCTAATAATGGTTCAACATGTATTTGAGAAAAATATTTCATAATAGTATGGGGAGAATGTGACACCTTGCTAAAGCAAATGGAGCTCCAGTTTAGTAGTTTCTCCTTAATCAGTGTTTGAGACTCTGCAAAAAATAAAAAGCCAGAGAAACAAGAATCTTGAAGCTTCATGCAATTTATTAAAACAACTGAATTCACATGACCAGAGTAACTTCTCCACTAGAAACAACTGTTTGTCCGCTCGAGATGGTCTTGGTATGAGTATATCTCCCTGCAGGAGAAGTTGGTAAAAGCGTGAGGGCCACTTCAAAACCACTCATTTCATCATGTCAAGTTACAGCTAGTACTCACTCTTCCTGGTGCAGCTTTGCTCACAGGAGCCAGAAGAGGGATGGCACACCTCTGTGCTACAGTGGATGAAAATCTGACAGGGGGGGAAAGGGTTATGCCATAGAAACACTTTTAAGAAATATGTGTAATGTTGAGGGTTCAGGAAGAGCATACGGTTTCCTGCAGAGGAGCCAGTGAGGCTGGATCTACAAATGTGAACATCTTCACAACAAAGCGCTTGTAGTGGGTTGGGAACTGAAGACCGGACGATCCAGTCACTGGAACCAGTGTGGTCAGATAACGGTCATCCTGGTAAGGGCATCTGAAAGGGAAAGTGGCAGTTAGAAACACCCCAGACCAACTAGAGTGTAATGGCTTTTTTTCCCCCTCACCCATTGACCAGAAGGTCCCACTGAGGGAGACTGAGTGGATTGGGGGTAGATGTTGCCCAGCAATGTCCCAGCACCAGGACAATTTTGGGGTCAGTCCTCTCCATAATGTGCACCTCAACATACACAGGCTCCCGGAGGACTTTTGTGACCGGATAATCAGCGTCACTGTAGTAGGATGTGTAGGCCTCATCCCCCGAGGAACACCATTGGGGTTTAACCAGACTCACATTTGAAAGGCTTTAGGAAGACACAACAAGACCGTACCTTCAGCACAGCCTTTGGTGACACATTGGCCATTGGCCAGTCTGAGCTCCACCCTGAGAGGTCCAGGAGCAGCTACTGGTGGAGGTGGAGGAACAGCGTTGACCTCCATAACCAGAGCTTCAACAGAAGTGCCAGAGTACCTACACTGGAAGAGAAGCCTGGGCAACAGACGGTGAGCTTGTAGCATTTATCAGAGTTTAACATTCACACCAAGTCATAGATCACTTACTCAAAATGACTGTCCCTTGTGATGGAACCAACGGTCCGATCCCTACTGGAGGAGGTCATTTGATTCTCATACACCACATATCCACTGTCCTCCTGGGAATAGAAATACAGCTTATGATAGACTGGATGCCAACAAAGCAGAATAACACCAGATGCCGGTGCTCACCATCATTCTCGTGCCACATGTGGTCACAGGGAACTGGTATATAGCAAAGGAAGGTGTGGACTCCACAGGACCGCAAGGTGGGTCATTTCCACCCAGTAGATGAACTGAATCCAGACTCAGTCGAGGCAGAGTAACATCTCTAGACACCACTACCACAAACTGACCATCTCTAATACACTGGACAGTCACTGGAACAAAAGTACAAGAGCGGGTTAATTCTGATAATCTATGCAACATGAACAGAATAAGACTGAGAACTCTTACCTGCCCTCCCATAGTAACACTGCTGTCCGTTAAAGCAGCAGTTGATAGCTTCACACTCAGCAACACTGATCCCAGGTTGTCCACACTGGATCTGCTCATAATCAGCCACAGCACATTTATCAAGGGGCTCTGCCAACACCACTGGCTTCTGAAACTGCTTCTGAAACCGCTGGTCAGTTTGCCATTGAACTGGCTTCTGAAACCGCTGGTCATATTGTTGAACTGGCTTCTGAAACCGCTGGTCAGTTTGCCGTTGAACTGGCTTCTGAAATTGCTGGTCAGTTTGCCGTTGAACTGGCTTCTGAAATTGCTGGTCAGTTTGCCGTTGAACTGGCTTCTGAAATTGCTGGTCAGTTTGCCGTTGAACTGGCTTCTGAAACCGCTGGTCAGTTTGCAGTTGAACTGGCCTCTGAAACCTCTGCTCATTTTGTTGTTGAACTGACTGATGAAACCGCTGGTCAGTTTGCCGTTGAACTGGCTTCTGAAATTGCTGGTCAGTTTGCCGTTGAACTGGCTTCTGAAACCGCTGGTCAGTTTGCTGTTGAACTGGCTTCTGAATCCGCTGGTCAGTTTGTTGTTGAACTGACTGCTGAAACTGCTGGTCAGTTTGCGGAAACATCAGAGCTTGAGGGTTCTGGGGCAGATTACTCAACTGTGGAACAGCACTGAAAACAGCACAAACCAAAACACAAAGTGTTTGGAAACATATTGAATACAACATTCCTGCCATTACTAAACAACAGAGCACAACTTCAGAATGCTTTGGACTTCTATTTGTACTCTGCAATTCAATCATCGTTATCAACCCCGCCTTCTTTAATCAAGAATCATTACAGCTGCTTTGACTAATTAAGAATTTATCTTCACATTTGATTGGTTGTTTTTTCCACATGAAACTAAATTACCACTAAACTGAACGACAACAGCAATAGCAATTGTACTCATTGCACTTTTTTGAGATTGATGGGTTGACAAACTATCAACAATGAGAAATAAAATACTGATACAATTATGGAAGACAGTCAGTCTCACAAAGGGTGGTGCAGACGCAGATGAGTTTCGTCAAATACTCATTTTCAAGTTTAAGGATAGCTGTATACATTTTGAAGTAATATTTTCAATAATTGTAGTTACAAGTCTTTTTTCTGGTTTTTGGCTTCAAGACATTTTAAATACGATTAACCGTTGCATCATTTTGTTTTAGGATTGACTCAAACTTGCTGGTGAACAAAACCAGTCATTCTTAATGTTCACTTTAGTGTTACCATTAAAAAAAGATAAACTGAAGGACTATGGAAACTGATTAAATGTGTAGTTCTGTACTACATTATTTAGATACACCAAGCAGAAAGATTCAAACCTCCAACTTCTATCCATTAGCTCAACTCGGCCATGTTCAAGCAACCCTTTCATTTGTATTATTAGGGAGCCAGGTTTTGACATCTCATCAGGAGTGCACATTTCCAAGCTTGGGATACAGTCACAAAATGTGCTAAACTAAAAAGATTTCCTTTGCACTTTTCATACAGGCGATAACGTCATCCAAGCGCTACAAGTTCACATGGATCTGCAAAAACTAAATATTATGCACGCCATGCCACTATCGGCCCATATAAACTCGTAAATACACACATAAGTATAGAGTGCACACGTCATGTGAAAGTTGTGATGTCTTCCGGATATTCAAATTTTTAGTAGTTTGTGCAGACACCAACTATATGATTTTTAAAAACTTGCAAGATTTTGAAAACAGGTTTAAGAGCATTTTCAGGACAGCGAGAAGTTGGCCCCACCCATAAAACATTGGCAAAAAGTCTCAATCATTTGTGCTGCGTTTGCACTGAATTTTTGTTTGTGTGGCTTTTTTTTATTACAATAATATTTATAGCTCATTCTGAGGTCACTCAGCCCCCCACATACTCCAAATTCACCCCAAATAGTCTCGTTTGGTTTTTAAAATATTAGACATTGAAATATAGGCGGTGACTTCACTCAGCCCCCAACATGCTCCAAATTCACGAAAAATGGTTTTGTTTGTTTGTGCTCTGTTTGTGCTGCTTCGGTTTTTAAAATATGAGACATTGAATTATAGGCGATGACGTCACCAGCCCCAAAATTAACATTTACATTTAGTCATTTTGCAGACGCTTTTATCCAAAGCGACTTACAATTGGGGAATACATAAAGCGATTCATCTTGAAGAGGCAAACAGACAGAGGAAGTGCCCCAACACTCAGTCTCAGGCATTGTTCAAATAAATACAAGCTTACAAACATCTTAAATCAAGATACTTGAGAAGCATGATATTAAGTTGGGAAAAATGTATCAATTATGTTTTTGTTTTTTTTGCTTAAAGAACAAATATCTGCCAATAGAATATATTTCTCTTTTAAGCAAAAACGGATACATATGTTAGAAATCAAGACTTAATATTTTAAGCCATCGCTCAAGTAAATGTATTTAAAGAATGTTTATTCACTGCTACACCGCAATAATTTTATTTTAGTATTTTTTGGTCTTGTTACAGTATAAATCTAAACATTCTTTAATCAAGATGCATTTACGTGACAAGTAAAATGCAAGATATTAAGTCTCGTTTTCTAAAAACCAAAACATATTCTTAGTATTTTTGTCTAGTTTTCTGGTATAAACATCTAAAGAAATTGAATCAAAATTGATTTACTGTAAGTAAAATTCAATATTTTGTTCGTTTTTCCTTAAAACAAGCAAGAATATCTGCCAATGGGGCAAGAAAAATTCAAAGGCTAAAAAAAAAATATATATATTATTTTTCTTGCCCCATTGGCAGATATTTTTGCTTGTTTTAAGGAAAAACGAACAAAATATTGACTTTTTTTAACAGAAAACATAACATCTTATATAATTTTACTTGTACAGTAAATCAATCTTGATAATTTTGGGATGTTTGTACTAGAACACAAGACAAAAATACTAAGACTTTTTTTGCAGTGTAAATACTGGTTACTTTAGTTATCTATAGTAACTTATCATAAGCCACCGATCATAAGCAACAACAATAAAACTGAAGTAGTTGCAATTAATTAGAATGACAGGAACTCTTATAAACTATTTAATGCGTCACATTAACGGACTTCTAAGCCAGTGACTTGAATCACTTTAACAACAAGGATTTACGATGGTAAATGTGTAAAGAAGTCATGAAGTTACCTGTACTAGAGGAATGTAGAGCAGAACGGCGGCCAGCTGCGACACACGGATGAATCTCTTCATGTCGAGAGTGAACCGGAGCCACTGTCCAGCCCAGACCCCACTGCATTTTAATTCAACAACCACTGAACAGCCATTCAGTTAGGTGGCGCTCGAATAAACCAAGTCTCTTCTTAAAATAATCTACAGGTGTCGAAAGAAATCCCTTTTTTGGAAATGGGATCGGTGTTGTTTG
>CM050412.1:39638650-39673650 GCA_027564155.1 Gymnocypris eckloni scoliostomus
GTTTATGTATTTTAATATTTTGTTTCTTAAGATTCTGAGTTTATATCTTGTACATTTTACTTTCTTCTTTAATTCTGAATTTATTTCTCACATTATTTTTTCTGGTAATTCTGAGTTTATATCTCACAATTATGACTTTTATATATTTTAAAATCGGACAATTTTTACTTTTTTCTTAAGATTCTGAATTTCAGTCTTGCAATATAATTTTTTTTCCTCACAATTCTGAGTTTATATCTCATAATGATAATATTTTTCCCTGGTAATTCTGGGTTTATGTCTCACAATTCTGATTTTTATATATATATATCACAATTTTTACTTTATACTGAATTTCTGTCTCACAGCATAGATTTTCTTCTCACAATTCTGAGTTTATATCTTGTTACTTTTACTTGTTCTTTAATTCTGAATTTATATCTCACAATATTTTTTCTGGTAATTCTGAGTTTATATATTGTAATATTTATGTCTGGTAATTCTGAGTTTATATATTGTAAAAATAAAATTGGGTAATTCTGAGTTTATATATTGTAATATTTTTTTTGGTAATTCTGAGTTTATATATTGTAATATTTTTTCTGGTGATTCTGAGTTTATATCTCAGAATTCATAGATTTGAGATGTATTTCATCGCTCTCATCTGTGAGTTTCAGCTCATAGAATCAATCTGTTTATGACTATTTTATTGATATTTTATGTTTGCGGCCTGAGACTTTCAGCAGTCGGATCCAGAGAAACCAGTTTACTGTAATGAGTGAGTTTAAGCACTCGACACATCATGATGCTCAATTATTCATACTTCTCTTTTGCAAGTGAAACGAAACTTAATAAAAAGAGTTGGAATGGTTGTGGAGTTCAGTAAATCTGCTAAGAAATGTAATGCAATGAGACTTTAGGATGTTCATGCTTTTCTCCATCATAATCAATCCTTCAGACTCCTTCAAAACTAATCTTAATGAAGGGAATAACAGATGAGAAAGAGAAAATACAGTAAACAGAGATGAGACTGATTGTCAGATGTTTGCATGTTAAAGGATTAAAGTGTTTAATAGAAGTTAAACTCTATGGATGGCGTTTGGATAATAAAGCTCATTATCTTCAGTTGAACAGCTGAGCCACATTAATGTGTGATATTTGAAGAGAAATACAGTCAGGCTCAGAAACTTCACAGATTAAAGAATAAGTGAGACTTGAATTAATGCAAATTATTTTTTCTGTGGTAAACAAATGAAGACGATTGAGCTCATCCACATGGAATATATATATATATTTATTAAAATAATTTATTATTATTTTTTCTACAAAAAACAAGTTAGTTTAAAAAAATATTTATGTAAATATATTATCTACCAATATATTTTTGCCTTTTTTTTGCAGACATTTGAAAATATTTAAAATATATCAATGTGTTTTTACAAATATTTTGCATTTGATACATCTTTAATCCAATAAAATACATTCACACGTCACATTTGAAGAAAACTTTGCTGTATTTATCCAAATAATGCATTTGAAATTATTTTCCAATAATTAAACAAAATTATATCATTATTATTTTTAATTCTGTCCACATTTGCATTTAGCCTAAAGATTTGAAATGTATTTTCTTACTCCTAAAATACTTTTTAAATATATATTGGTGAAACTAAATCTATTTAAAATTTCTAAAATATTTAATTTAATTGTTTACAACATATATTTAAAATATATTTTATTATATTTGATTGATATTGAACCCAGAACATTCCTTTAAAGTGCTTCCTTGGCCTGAAACTCTGTAGTGTGCAACACGCATAATAAACCTCTTCAGGATTGCCAGTGTTTGGTTTTGTGTGTTCGTATCCACATAGAAATTACTTGAGAAATGAAAATGATGTCCCTGAAGTTCCGGAAGGCTGAGTCCAGCCGTCGAACAATCGCTCGGGAAATGAGCTTTAAATTGTGAGGAAAAGGAAGGCCGTTTTTGACAGCCGACGTGCAAATATGAGGCGATAGAATCTCAATGAGGCTTGAAAAAGGGAATGCATAAATAGATTAGAGTGAATGTGGCCTCGCCGCACGAAAGCAAATCTAATTATGAAATCCAGATTTAGAAAAGAGAGACGTGTGATATATGATGATTCGGCTCATGCGAGTCGAGAACTACAGTCTCAGATTTACATGGAAATAGGAAGGACTTCTGCTGGAGTTTTACCGGAATATTATTCGGCTTTCATAAAACTCAAGGATCTGTTTGACTTCCCAAAAGGGTGCGTTAATTGAACATGTGTTCATCCTCGGGTCATCAGAGAGTTGTTTCTTCATCAGGTTTGGAGAAATGTGTCTCAGCAATGGAAGTGAATGGGTGCCGTCAGAATGAGAGTCTGATAAAAACATCACAATAATCCACAGTCCATCAGTTAACATCTGGAGAAGACAAAATATTAAACTAATCCAGCATTAAGACGTTTTTAATATCCATAATCCATAATAACTCTTCCTCGGTGATAAAGTGTATCTGCTGTCGTCTCTCACATCAAAATACAGTCACATATTAGTTTAGAGCTGTTTTGATCTGAGCAGATTTCTCTCCTGATTCAGACCAGAACACTTCATCACTGAGGAAGAGTTATTATGGATTATCAGCTACAGAGAATGTTCTCAGAACTAACATTACTCAAGTAACGTTAATGAAATGTTCGTTCATTCGTTCAAATAAGGTTGTCAAATTATTAGCACAAAAACATTATTTAAACATTGCTCATGGAATATCTTTTTCTGAAGTGTTTTCGTTGCATGTTTTTCTGAAGTGTTTTCACTGAATGTTTTTCTGAAGTGTTTTCACTGAATGTTTTTCTGAAGTGTTTTCGTTGCATGTTTTTCTGAAGTGTTTTCACTGAATGTTTTTCTGAAGTGTTTTTACTGAATGTTTTTCTGAAGTGTTTTCGTTGAATGTTTTTCTGAAGTGTTTTCACTGAATGTTTTTCTGAAGTGTTTTCACTGAATGTTTTTCTGAAGTGTTTTCACTGAATGTTTTTCTGAAGTGTTTTCACTGCATGTTTTTCTGAAGTGTTTTCACTGAATGTTTTTCTGAAGTGTTTTCACTGAATGTTTTTCTGAAGTGTTTTCACTGAATGTTTTTCTGAAGTGTTTTCGTTGCATGTTTTTCTGAAGTGTTTTCGTTGCATGTTTTTCTGAAGTGTTTTCACTGAATGTTTTTCTGAAGTGTTTTCACTGAATGTTTTTCTGAAGTGTTTTCATGGAATGTTTTTCTGAAGTGTTTTCACTGAATGTTTTTCTGAAGTGTTTTCACTGAATGTTTTTCTGAAGTGTTTTCACTGAATGTTTTTCTGAAGTGTTTTCACTGAATGTTTTTCTGAAGTGTTTTCAGTGAATGTTTTTCTGAAGTGTTTTCAGTGAATGTTTTTCTGAAGTGTTTTCACTGAATGTTTTTCTGAAGTGTTTTCACTGAATGTTTTCTGAAGTGTTTTCACTGAATGTTTTTCTGAAGTGTTTTCACTGCATGTTTTTCTGAAGTGTTTTCACTGAATGTTTTTCTGAAGTGTTTTCACTGCATGTTTTTCTGAAGTGTTTTCACTGAATGTTTTTCTGAAGTGTTTTCATGGAATGTTTTTCTGAAGTGTTTTCGTTGAATGTTTTTCTGAAGTGTTTTCGTTGAATGTTTTTCTGAAGTGTTTTCACTGAATGTTTTTCTGAAGTGTTTTCACTGAATGTTTTTCTGAAGTGTTTTCATGGAATGTTTTTCTGAAGTGTTTTCACTGAATGTTTTTCTGAAGTGTTTTCATGGAATGTTTTTCTGAAGTGTTTTCGTTGAATGTTTTTCTGAAGTGTTTTCACTGAATGTTTTTCTGAAGTGTTTTCGTTGCATGTTTTTCTGAAGTGTTTTCGTTGCATGTTTTTCTGAAGTGTTTTCACTGAATGTTTTTCTGAAGTGTTTTCGTTGCATGTTTTTCTGAAGTGTTTTCACTGAATGTTTTTCTGAAGTGTTTTCACTGAATGTTTTTCTGAAGTGTTTTCACTGAATGTTTTTCTGAAGTGTTTTCACTGAATGTTTTTCTGAAGTGTTTTCACTGAATGTTTTTCTGAAGTGTTTTCACTGAATGTTTTTCTGAAGTGTTTTCACTGCATGTTTTTCTGAAGTGTTTTCACTGAATGTTTTTCTGAAGTGTTTTCACTGAATGTTTTTCTGAAGTGTTTTCACTGAATGTTTTTCTGAAGTGTTTTCACTGAATGTTTTTCTGAAGTGTTTTCACTGCATGTTTTTCTGAAGTGTTTTCACTGAATGTTTTTTCTGAAGTGTTTTCACTGAATGTTTTTCTGAAGTGTTTTCACGGAATGTTTTTCTGAAGTGTTTTCACTGAATGTTTTCTGAAGTGTTTTCACTGAATGTTTTTCTGAAGTGTTTTCACTGCATGTTTTTCTGAAGTGTTTTCACTGAATGTTTTTCTGAAGTGTTTTCACTGAATATTTTTCTGAAGTGTTTTCACTGCATGTTTTTCTGAAGTGTTTTCACTGAATGTTTTTCTGAAGTGTTTTCACGGAATGTTTTTCTGAAGTGTTTTCGTTGAATGTTTTTCTGAAGTGTTTTCACTGAATGTTTTTCTGAAGTGTTTTCGTTGCATGTTTTTCTGAAGTGTTTTCACTGAATGTTTTTCTGAAGTGTTTTCACTGAATGTTTTTCTGAAGTGTTTTCATTGAATGTTTTTCTGAAGTGTTTTCACTGCATGTTTTTCTGAAGTGTTTTCGTTGCATGTTTTTCTGAAGTGTTTTCGTTGCATGTTTTTCTGAAGTGTTTTCACTGAATGTTTTTCTGAAGTGTTTTCGTTGCATGTTTTTCTGAAGTGTTTTCACTGAATGTTTTTCTGAAGTGTTTTTAATGTTACACTTGTTTCAGAACGTTCCGAGAAAATTCTAAAGTAACGTTTCAACATGTAAAGTTTGAAAAATGATACAATGAAACATTTCCTTGTTCCTTATTTGCATAACCAAGATTTTTAAAACATTTAAAAAAAAACTGCATGTTTTGAATGTTCAGAGAACATTCAGAAATAATGTTTTCATAACTTAATGGGAACATTAAGAAAATGAACATATTTTTGTTAACTAGAATTTGAGTTAAAAACGTCTTAATGCTGGATTAGTTTCATCTTTTGTCTTCTCCAGATGATAACTGATGGACTGTGGATGTTTTTATCAGACTCTCATTCTGACGGCACCCATTCACTTCCATTGCTGAGACACATTTCTACAAACCTGATGAAGAAACAAACTCATCTACATGACAGTCTTCCCATAGTTGTGTAGGAGGTCGACGAACTGGAGGTGGAAACATGAACTGATTCATTGAGGCAGTCTAACAATTACCAATTCGTTTTACAATAATTAAATAGCATTAACTCAAATATAGTTCATTTTGCTGGCGGGCTTAACGAACGACTCTGCTGGACATGCATAATTAAAATAGATCATGCAATTGAAATGATATTCATAGTGGCCTGTCGCAATTACTGCCATAATGATAATAAACGCTCACGCTGACGGACTTTATCTCCAGCCAATGAAACATGTTCCTAATAGACAGATTTATTTCTAAAACACCTTCATAATATGAATAAAATCACTTGATTGAGAGACAATGATCAATACAGAGTCGTCGTTATACTGAAATATCTGACCAAACATTGTCCAGAGAAGCATAATTATTGTTTTTATTATTTATTAATATTACAAAATCACTTATGTTACTTTTTTATATTTATAATGTTACAAAATCACTTATGTTACTCTTTTATATTTATAATGTTACAAACATCCTTATATTATGACACATTTAGAAGGAAAATAACTTTAAATATTAAATCTTGTTTTTATATCAAAATTACGTGAGTTTATGTATAAAAACAAGATCTTAATTCAAAAGAGGAAAAGTTAGTTTCATATTTCTGACTCCATTAGCAGATATTTATTCATAAACTCACTATTTTGATCATTTCTCAGAAAACAAGATTTCGTATCTGAAGTCATTTTGCTATCTTAAGTCGATTTATGAATGTTCAGATATTTGTGAAACGAGACAGAAATGCTTGTTTATGAAATGATTTTTTGCGGCGTATGTTTTGGAGGACACGAGAGCTCACATTAGCTGGGGCTTTATCAGGTGCAGATGTATAATTCATCTCGCAGACGGACGGGGAAGATGAGCATGAAACATGTATTTGGGCGAATCTCTTTTCCGCTGCCATAAACACGTCTTCAGATCCGGACGAGTCTTACGGCAAAGTTTGCTTGGGTTATATAGAAACACTCTTCATGTTTATTTCCACCTAAAATATAATTTTATTTGAACGTTATTTTGAAAATTCTAAGAATGTTAAAATGTAACGTTGTATTGGAATTAAAACATTCTGCAACATTCCGCTAACTTTCTCTACCAAAATATAACGTTATTTGAATGTTTATTACTAATATTCAAACAAAATGACAGGTTATCTTGTTATGATTATATAATGTTTACAAAAACATTTCTACTAATTTTATTTTCACCCAAAATATTATTTATTTTGAATATTCTAAGAACGTTTTCTCTCAAACTTATGAAAACGTTCATTGAATATAAATGACAAATAACATAATGAGAATGTTGATCTCTGAATATTTTCTCTCAGCTTTATGAAAATGTATATCAAATATTAAATGATATATTAGGGTTTCAGAACGCTTCATAAACCTTACTTTAAGAGTGTTTTATCCTGACATGTTTACACTTCTAGAACACATTGGTTCTGACCGGGTGAATAGCGTGGTGATATTTTTGGTGTATGTTCAGGTTTATGGTTTTATCTGTCAGTCGTTTGATGTCAGATTCATGGATCATTTGAGAGACGTATGGATGTTTCTGTGTTTTGTGTACTGAGAGCAGTGTAAAGCACCGATAAAGACATAAGATGATATTTCAGAGCGTGAGTGAAATACAGGGTTTGAGGACGTGATGCTCAGGATCAAGCTAACAAACATCTTCTGAGAAGGTTGCTGGCATTCACATTATATATTATTAAATATTATTTCTGGATAACTCCAAATGTCCCGATTTTTAAATGTTTTATACACTGTTTTCTCTATACTATTTAACAACAACAATATATATATATATTAGGGCCATGAGAAAATTATAATTTTTCTTAAATGTCATTGTAGTTTTTTCCAAGTTCCCTTTTTTTCTGGATTATGGATTTATTTAATTTAATTTTATTTAATTTTATTTAATTTAATTTAATTTTATTTTATTTTATTTTATTTTATTTTATTTTATTTTATTTTATTTTATTTTATTTAATTTTATTTAATTTTATTTAATTTAATTTTATTTATTTTATTTATTTTATTTATTTTATTTATTTTATTTATTTTATTTATTTTATTTATTTTTATTTAATAATAATAAATTATGGACAGTAGTTTAATGACATTTTAGCAAATAAAAAGCATGTATAATTAATTTCTATCATGAAACGTATACGATTTTACAAAATGTAACAACAACTATATATATTTGTTTTAAAGTTTTATTTTTACAAAATATATATATTGTTTTGTAATTTTTCTGGATTCCATTTTAATAGTTTAATCAAATTTAATAATCAAAAAGATAATCTGAAAAATCAATTTATAAAAACAAAAATGTTTTAATTGTGATTATGTCTTATAATTGAATTATTATTATTATTAGTATTAGTATTGTATTACTCTGAGACGTATATTCTACTGTACAATACTAATCATTTTCTTGAAGTTAAACTGAACTTTTATTTTGACAGGTTGTGCTGAAGATCTGTGAGTGTACCTGAAGATACTAGTTTCTCTCCTCGTTACTGCATGTTAAACAGAAGCTCGTTAGTCCAGGTGAGTCTTCTGTTGGAGTGTGTTTGACTCTTAAAGAGAGCGACCCGAGGACTGATGTTGTCTCTTGCTTCTACTATTGCCCTGAAGTGAAAGTGATCGTTCATAGTCAGAGCGGTTTTCTGGCCCTGCTCAGTTCATTCTGGGAAGAAAAACAAGATAAAAGTGCATCAGATGTGAGAGCTTTAGTTTGCAGCGATTCATTTGTGCTTAACCGGTGGATCGATACTAAACAGCAGCAGAGATAAAGTATTTAGACACTAAACTCACACGTCAGAATATCGTTCATATTTCAAGAGTCGCCGATGAACACTTTTTATATAAATAGCATTATACCATTCAGAGAGTTGCTGCTAGAAAATCATGAAAAAAAAAAAATTATAGCAATTTTTTTATTTTATTTTAGAATTGTTTTATAAAATAATTGTATACATTTATAATTTTTTCCAAAATGTGTAATGTTCTGATTCTCCTCATAGCTGCTTGGTTTGTTTCATGGCTCAAAACTTTTAAACGAAGACTTTTAAAAATATTTGTATGAAGAAATTTGTACAAAATAAAACCATTTTAAATTGTAAAAAAATGTGTACATTTTAGTTTTTTTAAGATTTATGTAAATATATTTTCCACCATTACATGATTGCCAATTTTTTTGTACATTTATGAAAATATATATAAAAAAATGTATATTATTTTTTTAGAAAATATTTATTTAATGTCCATAACACACCCATACACAGTACACACATGCATACTGTATATATATATATATATATATATAATGTATAGTCCTATCAAATTATAAATTGTGATTAATCGCATCCAAAATAAAAGTTATATATGTTAAAATTAAATATATAAGAAAAATATTTTATATTTATATAATAAATATAAATGTGATATAATAATAATATAAATTATATGAATATAAATATTTTCAAAATATATACATGCATGTGTGTGTATTTTAAATAAACATACAGTACACACACATATATTATGTAAACAAAAACTTGTATTTTGGGTGTGATTAATCACGATTAATCATTTGACAGCACTAATTAATATTACATATAAACATATATTAAAATATTTGTTTTATATAATTTTGATTTCTACTGTCTGGCTACTATTTCCAGATTATAATTTTTTTAGGCCCTCAAATATATTTTGAATCATATTTTGGTATATGAAGGTTAAAACGTGCTTTTCTTTGTCCGTATGGGAACTGAAAGGAAGAAATGCTCTGAATAAGCGTTTTGATTCTGAGAGCTCTGGAAATATGATAAAGGCCGTACGCATTAAAACATAAGCTCGGTGGATCCTCATTAAGAGTTGTGCTGATGACCCTGTGTGTGATCCGCAGGATAACGAGGATCAGCCGAGAGTCAACCTGTCGTAAGAGCTATGAATTAATCACCGAAGAGAGTCCTGAATAAATCATTTCCCATGATGCTCCAGTGACCGATGGGTTTCGCCGATGCTCGTTACCGATGAATGTCAATTAACTAAACTCAAACTTTCCTGGGATTGCACTCTAAATCTGCAACAAATCAACAGTCATTTAACCATCTTTTATCACTAAATCCTTCATATTATAACAGAACTACACAAAATCTCCAATGAACAGAGATGTAACATTAATAACGATTCGACGAGACAAAGTAATCTTAGCTTTGTTTGTAATATTGTGAAACTCTATACTGTATCATTTTTTCCAGCGTGTAGTATTATCAGATATCAAAACAACTACTATGCAATTTTATGTAAACATATATTAACTGAAAGTAAAGAAATACATGCAATAGATGAAGATCGTCAAGTCATTAAATTAATTAGTCACAATTCTTTAAAAATCTATGATTCTAGAATTTTCCAGAAGCAAGGAGAAATGTGATTTTAGTTCATATCTTAACAGTGTTACGGACCTGCTGGCTCCTCCTCGTTTTGCCTGTTGATTGTTTCTCCCCTACAGGTGAGTGGAGCACAGGTGTGGCGTGTTGCATCTAATTGCTTCCAGGACTGCGTGGGATTGCTTCCAGTATCTTGGGTGTTAAAGGCTCTCCAGACCTGGTTGAAAGGAGGCCGCTGCTCCTTCTCTCCCGCACCGTTTTGCTTTTTGTTTCCTTTTGCATGACTCTTCACATACCCTGATTGCATACGTTTTCGTTTCTCTCAAACATTTATACTGACTTTATTTACTTTATGTTGTTCATTCTTTATCTTTAATAAATACATTTTCTTTAAAATCAGATAATCCGTGGTCTTCCCTCTCTGTTACATAGCCGGCACAGGCCGTATGTAACAGATTGGTGGTCGTCCGAGGGATTTGAACGATCGGGATTTGAAATGAAACAAATTGAGGGGGCTCGTCAAAATAAGGATCTGAAACGACATCGGTAAATATATATTTTTGATGCTGATAACTAGGTTTTGAATAGCCTAGGTGTTAGAAAGCTTTAAATATATTGGGACCGTTTTTGTTTAAGTGCGTTTTGATTTGGAAAGTTCATTGAGTTGAACGTTTTTTGTTTTGGACCATTGGGAAGACGCTTGTGGATTAGTTTGAAAATTAATTACGTTCGGAATTATTTGTTTATTTATTTTTCATTGTTGGAGCGGAGAGGAGGAGAATATTTTGTTAATTTGTCGGCTATTTGTTTGGTAGGTGTGGGTCTGCACTGCGCGTTCAAGATTGAGTTTATTGATAAAGTATTCGATAAAATAATTATCGGAGCTTTACAAGTGCCCATCAAGCGTTAATGTTTGTTATTTTTGTGCTATCCTGGGCAGAGGGCACCGTCGTGGAAGCCTGCTTTAACGGCATTTTGTCGGGGGAGTTAAGGCTCCGCTGATATCGTGTAATAAAAATCTCTGTCCTTGGGATATGCATGAAGAGGATCGCTGTTTTTCTTGGGGTTTTTTTTTACAGGGCAGCTCCATTTTGTCTCGTCTGATGCGCAGTGTTGTGGCCACATTTGCATTTGGAAAAGGTGAGCTTGTTTTTCTTTAGTATCAAATAATAATAATAAAATAAAATAAAAGTATGCTGTAGAATTCGTTTAATTTATATGGCTAGTTTGGAGGATTTTTTTGTAGCTCCATCTGTGGATGTTTTGAATAATTTGACAAAGGATCAGTTGCGTCAAGTTTGTGAACATTATGATTTTGATTTGGGTTTACCCAGAACAGCGAAATTAGCCCAAATTAGAGTGTCAGTTCAGGCGGAATTGGTTGTTAGGAATATTCTTTCGTCACCAGCATCTCTAATTATGGATGAGTTAGAGTTAGGAGCAACGTCGACACCTCTTTCGACAGAGTTTTCTAAAATGTCACTTACGTTTGAGCAACAAAAAGTGTTGATAGAAATGCAACAGAAAGAGAGAGAAGCTCAACGTGAGGCAGAACAGAAAGAGAGAGAAGCTCAACGTGAGGCAGACCGAAATGAAAGGGAAGCTGAGCGTCAATTAGAAATGGAAAGAATAAGAAGTGAACGTGATGTGGCTTTAGAACGGCTGAGACTGGTTGCTGAAGGTAGGCTTTCAGTTGATGAGGGTACTGCTCCTATGGGGTTTGTACGTCCCTCTGATATATCTAACATGGTGAGGTTGCTGCCGAAATTCAATGAGAGAGATCCAGATATTTTTTTTTCGTTATTTGAGAGTGTGGCTGACGACCGTGGTTGGTCTGACTCCGAGAGAACGTTGTTACTCCAAAGTGTTCTTGTGGGTAGAGCACAAGAAGCGTTTATTGCATTGCCTGTGCTAGATAGAAAAAAATATGTCAAAGTAAAAGAGGCAGTGCTTAAAAGTTATGAATTAGTTCCGGAAGCTTATCGTTTGCGGTTTCGTAGTTGGAGAAAAGGAGACAAACAGACGTATACAGAGGTAGCGAGGGAGTTGAACAGCCACTTTAATCGTTGGTGCTCTGCGGTGGGAGTCACTACTTTTGAAGAATTGTCTAACCTGATTGTTTTAGAACAGTTTAGAAATATCCTTCCTGAGCGTGTCGCTACCTATGTATTTGAGCATAAGATGAAAACCGCAGCGGAAGCCGCAGTTATGGCTGACGATTTTGCTTTGACGCATAAGTATAGTCTTAAAGAAAACAATACAGGTAAGGCTTATCAGGAACAACGTTTTGGACGTTTCAATAGAGATGTGGGGTTTTCTTCGTTGGGTTCATTTGAGTCACCTACTCAGAGTAGAATAGATTCACACTCTAATCAGTCACATAGAGGTGCTGTGAGTTTTCGCAGAGATTCTAAGTTTTCTGCGTTTACACCTGCCAGTCAGGCTAAGAACGATGCTGATGTGTGTCGATACTGCTTGGAAAAGGGGCATTGGAAGAAGGACTGTCCTGTTTTAAAGGGAAAAAGTCAGAGAAAGGGTAGTGAGGTTGTTAGGGGGGTCACACTTGCTGTATCTGAGTCAGTTATATCTGCTAAAGTTTTGGTGGGTGAGATTGAGGCTAGACCTGAAGGCGTTGTGACTCCATCTGAGCTATCAGGTCTGAGCTCTGCTGGGACTAGTGAGAGAAACAGTGGGGCTGATTCAGTTGTAATGGGTGGAAGTGGTTATTTTCCTTTCGTTACGGATGGTTTAGTTTCACTGGTGGGTAGCTCCAACCGGGTGCCAGTTAAGATACTTAGGGACACAGGGGCGTCTGAGTCTTTTATCTTGGAGTCTGTTTTGCCTTTTTCTGCTGACTCGAGTACTGGGAACAATGTTTTGGTCCGGGGGATTGGGTTACAGGTTGTCTCTGTTCCATTGCACAGGATTAATCTGAAGTCTGATTTGGTACAGGGGGAAGTAAAAATAGCAGTTCGTCCTTCCTTACCAATAGAGGGCGTCCATCTTCTCTTGGGTAATAATCTGGCTGGAGAACGTGTCTGGCGTGATATACCGCCCCCTGTAATTGTTAAGAATGTTCCCTCTATTGCAGATGACAGTGACGTTCGTGGTCAGAATTTGTCTGTTTTTACAGCTTGTGCAGTGACACGGGCTATGAGCCGTGCCTCTAATGATGATATTTCTCAGACTAGAGAGTTCAAGTCTGCTGTTTTGCCTAATCTACCACCTTCTCTCTCCCATAGTGATTTTGTTGCAGCTCAAAAGGAGGATGCAACATTAAAAGATCTGTTCATTGGGGTGTTACCACCCGAGGAGTTGCGCAATGCAGCGAGGGGTTATTTTGTTCAGGATGGGTTGTTGATCCGGAAGTGGTCTTCACACACTGATGTAGGGGTCGAGGATCCAGTGTTTCAAGTGATAGTGCCATTTAAGTTTAGAGACTTGGTTCTACAGACAGCTCATGGGGATGTAGCGGGGCACTTGGGGGTAAGAAAGACCTATGACCGTCTTATGAAGTACTTCTATTGGCCTCGAATAAAGAAGGATGTGGCATCCTTCATTAAGACGTGTCATGTATGCCAGTTAACGGGAAGCCTAATCATGTGTTAAAGCCAGCTCCACTTTACCCTATTCCAGCCATAGGAAAACCATTTGAACATTTGTTAATTGATTGTGTAGGACCATTGCCTTCATCTAAGTCAGGGTGTGTTTACATGCTGACGGTGATGTGTCAGTCTACCCGATACCCTGCTGCCTATGCTTTGCGTTCAATTACGACTAGATCTGTGGTGAAAGCCCTTTCACAGTTTATTTCCATCTTCGGAATCCCTCACACTATACAGAGTGATAGAGGCTCTAACTTTACATCACGCATGTTCAGAGAGGTGCTCGAGCAGTTGCGTGTAAAACATCAGCGTAAGCGCTTATCACGCCCAGAGCCAAGGTGCTCTGGGCGTTTTCATCAGACATTGAAGTCGCTTCTCAGGGGTTATTGTGTTGAGCTTAACAGAGACTGGGAGGAAGGGCTCCCATGGCTAATGTTGGCGGCACGAGAGGTAACCCAGGAGAGCACTGGTTTTCGCCTAATGATTTGGTCTTTGGCCATAGAGTTCGTGGGCCTTTAGCAGTCTTACAGGGTGAGCTGAAGTGTCCTGAATCTCCCGTTAATTTGTTGGACTATGTAAACGGTTTTCGTCGTAGGTTGTTTTTAGCCTGTGAAATGGCGACTGTTAACCTGACTAAAGCCCAACAGAAATTGAAGGGTTGGTATGACCGTCGAGCTGAGCCAAGGGTGTTTAGTCCTGGGGATCAGGTGTTGGCTTTATTGCCAATAGCAAATTCTCCTTTCCTTGCAAAATACACAGGTCCTTATAGGGTGGTTCGACAGGTGTCAGACCTGAATTATTTACTTTCGACACCAAATCGTAGGCGTTCCACTCAGCTCTGTCACATAAATCTGTTGAAGTCCTATTATAACAGGCATTCAGTCTCTGGGGCAGCAGAGTCTGGTGACCTGGTTATGCCCGTTTCTTTAGCCGCAGTTGTTGAGGCTCCTAGGGCCCATGAGACTCCCTACGTGGTGACAGCGAGTAGTGGTGAGGATGTGGTAGGTCCTGACGACTGTGTGCTGAAACCTCGTTTGAGGAACTCTGAAAAACTGGCGGAGTTGAATACATTGTTTGGACATTTGTCAGGGGCGTGCATCAGAATTGTCGTCTTTGTTGTCTGATTTTCCTTCTTTATTTTCAGATACACCATCATGTACTCATTTAATTGAGCATGATATTGATGTTGGTGATGCAGAACCAATAAGACAGCGGTTCTATTGGGTGTCACAAGACAAACAGCGACATCTAGAGGCAGAGGTGAAGTACCTGCTGGATAATGGGTTGGCTAAGCCTTCGTATTCGAGTTGGGCTTCACCCTGTATATTGGTTAGTAAACCTGATGGGACACATAGATTCTGTACCGATTACCGTAAACTGAATAATATCACGAAATCAGATTCTTTTCCACTCCCAAGGGTTGAAGATTGTGTTGATCAAGTAGGATCCGCAAGGTTTGTGAGTAAATTTGACTTGTTGAAAGGATATTACCAAGTTCCTTTGTCATCTCGAGCTCAGGAAGTTTCAGCCTTTATAACACCATCTGGGCTATATTCTTACTCTGTTATGAGTTTCGGTTTACGAAATGCTCCAGCCACATTTCAACGACTTATGAACCGCGTCGTTTCCGGTTTACAGGGGTGCGCGGTGTATCTCGATGATGTGGTTGTGTATAGCGAGGAGTGGTCTGAACATCTGGACCGTATTCGGGCTCTCTTTACTAGGCTTGTAGACGCTTGCCTTACGGTAAATCTAGCCAAGTGCGAGTTTGCCCAGGCTACAGTTGTATACTTGGGGAAGATCGTAGGGCAGGGGCAAGTGATGCCGGTTCATGCTAAGGTGGTGGCCATTGATAAGTTTCCTATTCCTGCCACCAAAACAGAGTTGCGGCGCTTTTTGGGGATGGTAGGGTATTACCGTAGCTTTTGTTCCAACTTTTCTACGGTAGTAGCCTTTGACTAACCTGTTAAAAGCTAAAGTGAAGTTTGAATGGACTGTGACCTCTCAGATTGCTTTTGATAATGTCAAGTTGTTGTTGACTTCTGCCCCAGTTTTGATGGCACCCCGTTTAGATCAGCCTTTCCAGATGCAGGTGGACGCAAGCAATGTGGGTGCTGGTGCGGTGCTCCTGCAGAGTGATGAGCAGGGGGTGTACAGACCAATTTGTTACTTTTCAAGAAAGTTTAATTGTCATCAGTTGAATTATTCAACTATTGAGAAGGAAACATTGGCGTTAGTTTGGGGTCTACAACAGTTTGATGTGTACTTAGCTGGGCGCTGTTCCTATCACTGTTTATTCGGATCATAATCCGCTGACATTCCTCCACTCTTTAAAGAGTCCTAGTCAGCGCCTTATGCGCTGGGCTTTATTTTTGCAGCCATACAATTTGCAGATACGGCATATTCGGGGCGTGGACAATGTCATGGCTGACGCTTTGTCCCGTGCTCCAGGTGGGCTGGGCTGAATGTCTTGTCCCATATCTGTCTTCTGTCTCTCCACTCTTCTTCTGCTTAGTCTCCTTAAATGTAGCTTTCCAGGTACCGAATTGCTGGAGTTCTTGGTATGGGAAGGGAGATTGGAGCTGCTGGAGGGTAGAGTGGTTTGGGGCCTGTGGACAAAAGAGTTTTTCTGTCCAGTCCATGTAACTAAAGTTAAGTGCTCACTTTTAGTTTATAGAAATTATTTTAAAAAATTAAGAATTATTTGTTATTTTGTTGGGTGGGGTTTTCAAAGGTTTTTGCAGAGGCCTTTTAGGGGCCTCTGTCTTAAGGGAGGGGGTGTTACGGACCTGCTGGCTCCTCCTCGTTTTGCCTGTTGATTGTTTCTCCCCTACAGGTGAGTGGAGCACAGGTGTGGCGTGTTGCATCTAATTGCTTCCAGGACTGCGTGGGATTGCTTCCAGTATCTTGGGTGTTAAAGGCTCTCCAGACCTGGTTGAAAGGAGGCCGCTGCTCCTTCTCTCCCGCACCGTTTTGCTTTTTGTTTCCTTTTGCATGACTCTTCACATACCCTGATTGCATACGTTTTCGTTTCTCTCAAACATTTATACTGACTTTATTTACTTTATGTTGTTCATTCTTTATCTTTAATAAATACATTTTCTTTAAAATCAGATAATCCGCGTGGTCTTCCCTCTCTGTTACATAGCCCGGCACAGGCCGTATGTAACAACAGATTATCTATATATATATATATATATATATATATATATATATATATATATATATACACACACATATGATTATAATAACATTTTTAATAAAAATATTATATATACAATATATATATATTGTATATATGTATTATATTTAAGATTATATTAAATAAATAATAATAGATTTTTGTAAACTTTGCTTGTTTTCCAGAAGTTTTATTAAAAGAAACTAAACTGTTGATACATGAAATAGTAACAATTCTTTAAAAGTTTCATAGAAGAAAAAAATATACATACATATACATAAACATAAATAGACGGCAGATATTTCTGCTGTTTTTATGAAAACTGCTTTATTCCTAAATGTTTTTAGTAAAAAATTAAAGTTGATTTTTGAAACATTAGATCAATTATTCACAATTCCCTGTAACTCCATGATTACAGAAGTTTCCATAAAGAGAAGAAATATAATTTCAGTGTTTTTTTTAGCATTTTAATATAGATGAGATATCTCTAGATTAATAATAACATGTTAATATAGAAATGCTTGAGTCATCCTGAGGCTTCTGTAGCTGTATTGTATAAAAGCCGGAGAGAAACTGTAGAGTTTGTGTGAGGAGAAAGGTTGGTTTGGGCGTGTAATCTGAGCGGGTCACAGGTCAGACAGTAACACATGCTGTGAATACAGAGCAGTCTTATCTGCTCTTCCTCTGGATCTCTCACAGCATGTGCTGTCCCTTATATCTCAAACACTGCTGAATAACAACATACTAACATATTTCATACAGTCTGCTGTCCCTATTAGATCTCAAACACTGCTGAATAACAACATACTAACATATTTCATACAGTCTGCTGTGTGTGTTTAAGTGTTTTAATGGACTCTTCTGTAGCTTCAGGAACAAGACATTTATAATGTCTCAAGATATGACATTTATAAAGTTACAAAAAATATGACATTTATAATGTTACAAAATCACTTATGTTACTTTTTTATATTTATAATGTTTCAAAATCAATTATGTTACTTTTTATATTTATAATGTTACAAAATCACTTATGTTACTTTTTATATTTAGAATGTTACAAAATCAATTATATTACTTTTTTATATTTATAATGTTACAAAATCATTTAAGTAACTTTTTTATATTTATAATTTTACAAAATCACTTATGTTACTTTTTTATATTTATAATGTTACAAAATCACTTAAGTTACTTTTTTATATTTATAATTTTACAAAATCACTTATGTTACTTTTTTATATTTATAATGTTACAAAATCACTTATGTTACTTTTTTATATTTATAAAGTTACAAAATCACTTAAGTTACTTTTTTATATTTATAATGTTACAAAATCACTTAAGTTACTTTTTTATATTTATAATTTTACAAAATCACTTATGTTACTTTTTTATATTTATAATGTTACAAAATCACTTATGTTACTTTTTTATATTTATAAAGTTACAAAATCACTTAAGTTACTTTTTTATATTTATAATGTTACAAAATCACTTAAGTTACTTTTTTATATTTATAATGTTACAAAATCACTTAAGTTACTTTTTTATATTTATAATTTTACAAAATCACTTATGTTACTTTTTTATATTTATAATGTTACAAAAATCACTTAAGTTACTTTTTTATATTTATAATTGTACAAAATTACTTATGTTACTTTTTTATATTTATAATGTTACAAAAGACATTTATAATAATATTACAAAATCACTTATGTTACTTTTTTATATTTATAATGTTACAAAATCACTTGTTACTTTTTTATATTTATAATGTTACAAAATCACTTAAGTTACTTTTTTATATTTATAATTTTACAAAATTACTTATGTTACTTTTTTATATTTATAATGTTACAAAAGACATTTATAATAATATTACAAAATCACTTATGTTACTTTTTTATATTTATAATGTTACAAAATCACTTATGTTACTTTTTATATTTATAATGTTACAAAAGACATTTATAATATTACAAAATTACTTACTAAATTAGTTACTACTATATTAGTATTAAAATGACCAACAGTAACACTGGAAAAAAAAAACGATATTCCTAAGTTAAAGAAATCTTCATGTGTTAATAGTAGGCCTTTGTTTTCAGAAATCAGCAGATTTCATTCAGATGCAGGGCTGTTATTAAATATTAGACTGCAGCAGGTTGTGGCGTGTTTCTCTCGGCCGGAGAGGATCATCACACAGACACTTCTCTGCACTTCTCCTCGTTTATTTCCCGTCTCGTCCCGCTTGATGGATCGGCCATCAGTGAGAAATAATTAACAGCGCTCCGGAGCCCCGTCTGACTGAATACAGCATCAGTGCGGGGTCAAAGGTCGACTGCTCTTAGCAGCATTGTTCATCCGCAGTCGATCCGGTCTAACTGAAGAACATCCAGCCATCAGAAAAGTGTTTACAGCTCAGCAGAGAGTTCAGGATATAACTCAATTCAACACTTCATGCTCCTTAAAAGAGCTTCATTTACCTAAAGAAACATTCATGACACAGTGACATAGCATTTAATAAAGACATGATGATGTCACCAACAAAATATGATTTTTAGAATGTTACAAAAGATGTTTACAATGTTACAAACATTGTGTCATTTGTAATGTTTACAAAAGATATTTATAGTATTACAGAAATTGATATTTATAATGTTACAAAAATTCACATTTATAGTGTTACAAAATATGTTTATAATGTTAAAAAATAAAATAAGTTGTTTTGTACAAAAAAAATCACATTTATAGTTTTACAAAATGTTACAATGTTAAAAAATAAAAAAATCACATTTATAGTGTTACAAAATGTTATAATGTTAAAAAATTAAAGTTGTTTTTTACAAAAATCCACATTTATAGTGTTACAAAATATGTTATAATGTTAAAAAAAAGAAAAAAGTTGTTTACAAAAAAATCACATTTATAGTGTTACAAAACATGTTTATAATGTTTAAAAAAAAAAGTAGTTTTTTTACAAAAAAATCACATTTATAGTGTTACAAAATATGTTTATAATGTTAAAAAATAAAAAAATAACATTTATAGTGTTACAAAATATGTTTATAATGTAAAAAAAAAAAATCACATTTGTTACAAAATATGTTTATAATGTTAAAAAATAAAAAAATCACATTTATAGTGTTACAAAATGTTATAATGTTAAAAAAAACGTTTTTTTTATAAAAAATAAAATTTATAGTGTTACAAAATATGTTATAGTGTTAAAAAATAAAAAAGTAGTTTTGTACAAAAAAATCACATTTATAGTGTTACAAAAATTGACATTTTAATGTTACAGAAGACATTGATAATGTTACAAAAAATGACTTATAATATTACAAGACATTCATAATGTAACAAAAATAGTGACATTTATAACGTTACAAAAAAAATGTGTTACTTGTTATCTTACCTGGCATATTGTCTTGTTAAATCAAGACGTAGTTACTCGAGCGGGAAATAAATTTCAGTTATTAAGTCTTGTTTTCTAGAAAATATCTAAACTTATATTTAGTTTATGTTTTAAAACAAGAAAAAAAAGATTCTGGTTTCATTTTGAATGAAGTAAATTTTTATTTCCACGCTGGTAGATATCTTGTTTAAGCATAAACTCAATTTTTCAGAAAACAAGATTTCATATCAGATATATAACAGACCTGATAGTCATTTGACCTAAAAGCATCAAATATTTGAAGAAATGCACTAATTTTTAAAGTCCTTCACAAAAAAATTGCTCAGCACAACCGTTTTCAACATTGATAATAAATCAGCATATTATAATGATTTCTGAAGATCATGTGACACTGAAGACTGGAGTAATGATGCTGAAAATACAGAAATCAATGACAGTTTCACAGCTGTTTTACATTAGAAAACACAATTGTACTGTATTTTTGGATCATATAAAGAGTTTTTTGTAGAAGCCAAACTCTGAGCTCTGTAATCTCTGAAGACGTTTGAAGTCTGACAATGAAACACAGCTTGAACAAAAGCCCATTTCAGCTGATATCTGATATGAAATATAAGTCCAGAGATAGTTTTTATATTATTCTGACACACGTCTCGGGTTTAGACCGAGCATGATGGATTCTGCAGATTGTTTTAACTGGAAACAGCCACGATCGTATTGATCATATCCGAAACTCCTCAAACTCCACGAGATCCTCGTACATAAAGCGATTATTAAATCATCAGTGCTGATAAATGATATTACAGGATTCATGACCGATGTTTGGACAGCAGATGTTGTATGAATGTGGATGTATTTCCATAAACATACAAGAAAATAATACTGTTTTGTGTCCAAGATTCAATCTATGAATTAAGAATTATACATCGATGAATAAAATTAAATGATGTTTGGTACTTTTACGTACATTATCGTTTTTTAACAAATATAAATTACAGATACACACTGGAGTTCAAACGTTTGCAATCTGTACGTTTTTAATGTTTCTTATCATCGAGGCTGTATCAAAAATATAGAAAAAAAATCTGTTATTTTGTGAAATATTATTTAAATTTTAAATATCTGTTTTCTATGTGAATATGTGTTCAACTGTAATTTATTTCTGTATTTTCAGCATCATTACTCCAGTCTACAGTGTCACATGATCTTCAGAAATCATAATAATATGCTGAATTATTATCAATGTTAGAAACATTTGAGCTGCTTAATATTTTTTGGGGACCTGTGATTTAGTTTTTCTGGATTCTTTGATAAATAAAAAGTTTATTCAAAATAGAAATGTTGTGTTACAATAAACACTGTTCAAAAGTTTCTGTTTTTTTTTTTTTATAAATTTATAATTTTATTCAGCAAGGATGTGTTAGAGTTAAATTGTTACAAAATATTAATATTTTGAATAAATGCTGTTCTTTTTAACTTTTCATTCGATGAAGAATGAAATTAAAAAGTATCACGCGTTACAAAAAAGTGCAGAGGATAATAAATCATATTAGAATGATTTCTGAAGGATCATGTGACAAAATTACTATAATTATGCCTAAATATTTTATATCAATGAATAAAATATATGCATCATTCATTTTAATTTTAATCATTATTTTTTTTATATTCTAAGAGCGATAAAATGTTAAAGGTTGAAAAAAAAGTACAACATCCTAAAAATGTGTTCTCTCGATGTTATGAGAGCATCAAGTATTAATAAAGATATAAAAACATTCGGAACATTCTGAATTTATTATTCTGAATAATGACAACAATTTCATTTTGGTTAACTTTTAGTTGAATGTTTAAGTTCTCTCTACAATCGTGACCCTGGAGAAGAAAACCAGTCACGAGGGTCAAATTTCTGAAATTGAGATTTATGCATCATCTGAAATATGAATCAATAATATTTCCATTGATGTATGGTTTGGACAATATTTGAAAATCTGGTGCAAAAAAAATCTAAATATTGAGAAAATCATCTTTAAAGTTGTTCAAATGAAGTTCTTAACAATGCATATTAATAATCAAAAATTAGGTTTTGATATATTTATGGCAGAAACATGATCTTAATATCTAATGAAAACATTTTTATTTTATGTCAAAAATCATTATGATATTAAGATCATATTCCATGAAGATATTTTTAAATGTGCTACTGTAAATATATCAAAACTTGCAAATAAACATTGCTAAAATATGCATTTTAAGAACTTAATTTGAACAACTTTAAAGATGATTTTCTCAATATTTTGAGTTTTTTGCACCCTCAGATTCCAGATTTACAAATATTGTCCAAACCATACATCAATGGAAATATTATTTACTCAGCTTTCAGATGATGCATAGATCTCAATCTTGATAAACTGACCCTTATGATGGTTCTGTGCTGCAGCGTCACACATCAGTTTAGAAGCAGTTATGCAGAGTTATGAGTTATGAAACATCAATCTGTTGATTCTTCTGAGGTTTCTGAATGAAATGTGTTTGGATCTGCTGCTCTCTTGTGTCTCTGAACGCTAAACACCGTTAGCTTGGAAAATAGAAAACTGCAATCATTAGAAATATTTCTATTCATTCATTTATAACTATATTAACGGCATTTATTTGCTATTCTTTAAATACTTTATACAGATTTTAGCTTTATTTGTTAAATTATTTTGTGGTAAATGAAGGAATATCAGAAAACAGCAAATAGAGTTAAACTCCATTCTGGTTCTCCAGTCATATCTGAATTATTCAATTGTTTTGTGATTCATATAAATTATTATTTTAATATATATATAAATAATTTATTTTATATTTTATATATTTGTATTTTATTTTAATATACTATTAGTGTATATATATATATATAATTTGTAAATATATTTTTATTTTAATACACTATTTGTGTGTGGGTATATATATATAGTAATTAACTTGTTTAATGTTTTTGTTTAATTACATAAATTACTTTATCATGTTTTTGCTTCATCTAAATTATTTTACAATAAATGAATCAATATTGGAAAACATTTATGATTATATATTATACTTTGAAATTAAATCTGAAGGAATATCAGAATACAATATTTATTTGAAACTGAATTTATGTCTTCCAAACTAATTGGGAAGTATGTAGTTGTTGTTTAGTGATTAATATAAGTTACTATTAAACATTAAATTTATTTTATATATTATACTTTTATTTATACATTATTTATATTACATTACACACATTAATATATATATATTATGTTATACATAAATTAATATGTTTGTTTTATTAGTATTTATTTCCATTCTAACTATTAACTGTTTGTGCATGTGTGTGAGAGAGAGAGAGAGAGAGAGAGAGAGAGAGAGAGAGAGAGAGAGAGAGAGAGAGAGAGAGAGAGAGAGAGATTGAGAGAGAGAGAGAGAGAGAGAGAGAGAGAGAGAGAGAGAGAGAGAGAGAGAGAGAGAGAGAGAGAGAGAGAGAGAGAGAGAGAGAGAGAGAGATCTGATCAAATTCATCCAGAGAGAGAGAGCGCACTCGGTAGTGTACACACTAGAGCCTGTAGAGCCAGAGAGAGTCCGTGTGCAGCGACAGACGAGACACACAGAGAGCGTCAGAGAGCTGCTCATGTAGCATGCATGTATGCTGTCTCCGTTAATGATGCATGTGTTTAATAGAGAGCGCAGCGGTTTATATAAATCTGTACAATAACTAACAAATGCATTTAAAGCAGGCCTCCTGATCTGGCCCACTCATGCAGTTTAGCTGGAACCCTGATCACACACAGCTGAGCATGCTAATCAGCGTCTTCAGGTTAATTAGAGAATCACAGGTAAATTAGCTGACATTGATCAGGAGCTAAACTCTGCAGCAGAGAAGATTTGAGGAACCCTGCTTTAAAGTCATACATAATTGCAGCACTATATTATACAACAATGCATATATTTTGTAGAGATACATTTGCATAACTATGAAACCAAAGTATGCATGTAATATATGTGTATGTAATATTATACACTCACTGGCCACTTTATTAGGTACATCTTGCTAGTACCGGGTTGGACCCCTTTTGCCTTCAGAACTGCATTAATTATTCATGGCATAGATTCAACAAAGTGTTGGGAACATTCTTCAGAGATTTTGGTCCATATTGTCATGATAGCATCACACAGTTGCTGCAGATTTGTCGTCTGCACATCCATGATGAGAATCTCTCGTTCCTCCACATCCCAAAGGTGCTCTATTGGATTGAGATCTGGTGACTGTGGAGGTCATTTGAGTAAAGTGAACTCATTATCATGTTCAAGAAACCAGTCTGAGATGATTTGAGCTTTGTGACATGGTGCATTATCCTGCTGGAAGTACATCAGAAGATGGTACACTGTAGTCGTAAAGGGATGGACATGGTCAGCAACAATACTCAGGTAGACTGTGCCAAGAAAATACCCCCCACACCGTTACAGCACCACCAGCAGCAGCCTGAACCGTTGAGACAAGGCAGGATGATCCATGCTTTCATGTTCTTTACATCAAATTCTGACCCTAACATCTGAATGTCGCAGCAGAAATCAAGACTCATCACGTTTTTCAATCTTCTATTGTCATATTTTGGTGTCTGTGTGAATTGTATCCTCCGTGTCCTGTTCTTATCTGACCGGAGCGGCACCCGGTGTGGTCTTCTGCTGCTGGAGCCCATCTGCTTCAGGGTTCGACGTGTTGTGTGTTCAGAGATGTATTCTGCAGATCTTGGTTATTTGAGTTACTGTTGTCTTTCTATCATCTCTAACCAGTCTGTCCATTCTCCTCTGACCTCAACAAGGCATTTTCATTCTCGCTGACTGGATATTTTCTCTTTTTCGGACCATTCTCTGTAAACCCTAGAGATGGTTGTGTGTGAAAATCCCAGTAGATCAGCAGTTTGTGAAATACTCAGACCAGCCCGTCTCGCACCATCAACCATTCCACGTTCAGTCACTTAAATCCCTTTCTTCCCCGTTCTGATGCTCGGTTTGAGTCGTCTTCACCACATCTAGATGCCTAAATGCATTGAGTTGCTGCCATGTGATTGGCTGATTAGCAGCTTGTGTTACCAAGCAATTGAACAGGTGTACCTAATAAAGTGTACTGTGTGTGTGTGTGTGTGTGTGTGTGTGTGTGTGTGTGTGTGTGTATAATATATACATACACACACACACACACAAATGTTTTATATAAACCTATATATTTTATTTATATATAATTTAGCTGTATATGTTCTATACATTAGTTAATAAATATATTAATTAAATGGACAACTTAATATTCCCATAGCAATGAAATCTAACTGTGCATTATTTTACATTTCAAGTGTGTTGCAAAGAGACTGAATACTTATGTAAATGTGATATTTCAGTTTTTCTAAAAGTCTGTTTTCAGTTTGTTGTGATGGAATATGGATTTAATGAGAAAGATGATTTCACTGATTGTAGTATCAAGCTGCAACATGATTGAAGGGGGTCTGAATACTTTCTGAATGCACTGTGTGTGTCACTAATGATGTTTATTTCCAGTTTCTAGCCGAACACAAGCTTCTTGGAAACATCAAGAATGTGTCAAAGACAGCGAAGAAGGAGCAGCTTATGGAGGCGTATGAGCAGCTGTTTGAGAGCAAGGTAACACACTCCGTCTGCGTAACACACTCCGTCTGCGTAACACACTCCGTCTGCGCAACACACTCCGTCTGCGCAACACACACCGTCTGCGCAACACACACCGTCTGCGCAACATACACCGTCTGCGTAACACACAACATCTCCCTAACACACTCCGACTGCGTAACACACACTCCGCCAGCGTAACACACTCCGTCTGCGTAACACACTCCGTCTGCGTAACACACTCCGTCTGCGCAACACACTCCGTCTGCGCAACACACACCGTCTGCGTAACACACAACATCTCCCTAACACACTCCGTCTGTGTAACACACCCCGTCTGCGTAACGCTCTGTCTGCGTACCACACACCGTCAGCGTAACACGTGATGTTTCACAAACAAGTTTCGGGAGGAGCACGCGCGCATAATTAACACAGCCAATTCATCATCAGTAATCACATCACTTACCCAATAAACGCTAGAGAGAACCCCTATAAATAATCAAGCAGCCTTACCTCCATTATCTCTAGTCTTCCAGAGTTCGGCTTGCTCCCTTGCCATGATCACAGATCTCATTTTCTCCTTCCAAACAACGGGACATATACGAGATTCGCGGATCCTCCGCAGCAAATTGACCGGACCCAGGATCTCTCCTTCTCCGCCAGCCAACGCCCGAGCCCCAGGCTCCATCGCGCCAACGCCTCCGCCGACCAGCCACAAGATTTCCCGACATCAGGGCTTAATCAGGGCTTCCACCGAAACTTTCAACTCCCCGCATCCTCGTATCATTCGGCCGCGCCAACAATTCCTCCGATCGAAGTGGACCGATGAAGCCAGAGGTAAACGCTGATTAATTACGACGCCCGCTCGCGGAGGATAAACAAACGGATCTGTACTATTCTTCAACGAGCATGGGCCGCGCCCAGTTCTCACCGCAGCAAGCCTCACTCGATTCCCCGCTTTTGCTCAGTTTTCACCGCGGCTCTTCCAGCCGCAGAGCCATATGTAGCCGGGCCTAACTTCCGCTTTCCAGAAGTTAACGCGAAGCTGCCTACGCTAGCGGGCGAGGCCAGCAGTGTTGCCAAAGTAGTTACATTTGTTGCTAAAATTGTTAAATGACACCGCAGCATTTCTGGATGTCAATGCATTACGTAACCAGGAAGCAAGCGCTTAGAATCTACAATAACTTCCCATGTTTTTCACCAGCATTGTACCCGCATTTAATTCACCCCATATTTGGCTAGATAAGGCGGATTATAATTTGTTTCGTGGTTAAGACCAACAGTTGGAAGAGACATTCCACTATTAATTATGGTGGGCTAACAGTAACGATTAACAATCACAAGTATAAAACCGCGTGTGTGTGTGTTTATTTATATATATATAACAATTATTGCAAGTTCAACCTAATTAATATATGAAGTTCGTACTGCCGGTGTTACCAACAGATATGCCTCTTACCGGCTAGGGGTTTCAATACTCTTTCTTTGCGTGGTTAAGAGAAATGAATGCCTTTCATAATTTTATCACTTAAAAGGTTGCTAAATAAAGGTTAAAAAATAGTTAAACCTGTTGCTAGACGATCGAAATACAAGTCGCCAGGTTAGTCTGAGAACTGCTATGCTAATTAAATATATATCATTCGCTAAATTGGCAACACTGCAGGCTACCCGGATGTTTTCAGCATGTCCCGCCAAAGTCACAAACCCTGCCCCCCCCCATTTTTTCCTCAGCCTACAGAAGCAACTTAGCATGCGGCTACCTCCACTTGCAACGCAGGCCCCCACATCTCATATTTTTGTTTTCTTTGAGCGGCCTCCAGCTCCCGTAGCGAACGCCAGCACGAGTCTGCCACTGTTAGCAGCACAGGCTGATCAGGCTCTACAGCCTTTTTCCCGAATATTACAAACTATGTGGCCTGCAGCCAAGCAAGCGTGAAGCTGCCTCCGCCTGCAACATGTCAGAGATCGAAGTTTTCCGACGAAAGTCCCACCGACTCATCGGATCCTCCCGCCGCCCAAAGCACCAGCGATCCGCAGGACAACTCAACCGAGCCCGTGGCTGCACACGGGCCGCCAGCCTTCCCGACCACCGCTGCTAACGCCTCCAAGCGCCGCAGCCCGCCTTCACCTCGCCTCCAAGGCAGCAACCACCTTCTCCAGCCTCCTCACACGCCTCCATCAGCAGAAAATTGGACCGTGGCAGAACCGTCAAGTTCTCACCAGCGCCAAGGCCATTATCCCACGACGCTCAAGCAAGTCAGATCTCCTCGCCTCTACAATCTCTCCAGTCCGGGAATTTCTAAATTCCTCCTCCACTCGAATCAGCGACCACAGCAAGCAAGAGCCGCAAATCACCCTACCGCGGCCCGGCCCAATCTTCACTCCTCAAGGACCGCCTCCGCCACCGAACCGCAGCAGCAGGCCCTCGGCCAGCCTGGGCCGCGCCCGGATACCGCAGCCCTCAGCCCCCACCTTCCTCGAGCTTCCACCGAGCGCCAGCTCGCAACTCAGCCCAGCGTGTCAGCCTTCGCCTCCACAAGCCGCCTCACCAGAACAAGCACGCCCGTCAGCGGCATACAGCTACACGCAGCCTCGGACCAACGAACCCTCCCTACCCATGGCCCGCAGCTCCACTCACGGCCAGCCCTACTCCATCAGCGCAAGCCCCGCGCCTGCCACCCCCCTTACCCCCTCTCCGTCCACCAAGCTCTTTCAGGCTCAAACTTACCCCAATCATCGACCCAAACACCAGCCATTCCCCCTTCTTCCACGCAGTCAGCTCCGTCCCCGAGCCCCTTTCTTTCTACCACCTCGCCTACCCATACCTCCAAACGCACTAGCACTGGAACCACCCCGTAGCCAACTCCATCAGGTCCATCAGGTCACAAATCCTATCAGAAATTCAGAACATTGGCACCGGAGGCGGATCCACTCCCACCCCAGTACCTCCCTTTTCAGAACTAATATTCCCTTAAACCATCCCTTGAAACCTCTCCTCGAAGCCTCCTCAATTCAATTCTCCAAGCAGTCTCCCCAAGGACCCTCCAGTCATACCTGACAGCATGGAAAAGCTTCAAAACTTTTCACTCCACTTATAACTTGCCATTCCCCACCTTTTCACTACTGGCCATCACCTCATTCATCTCCCACCTCAACATAAACAAAAACTCCAAACCAGTTCCATTAAAGGTTACCTAAGCGGACTACAATTTTTCCACAAACCTTTATACGGTTCCCCTTCCGCCCATATAGCCAATTCACAGACCTCCTTACTCATTAAAGGTATCCAGAAAACCAATCCCACCCGCCCAGACTCAGGCAGCCCATAACTCTAAAAATTTTGACCAAATGCATTTCCACCTCAGAGGCTACCATTCTATCCACACCGCCCGCACACTCGACGCCATGTTTATCCTGGCCTTCTTTGGCTTCCTCAGATGCTCTGAGCTCGCCATCCCATCCAGTTTCGACCCAGCCATCCACCCCACTATCTCAGACCTAGCAGTACTGGACGAAACCATTTCTTACACCATTAAGCAAAGTAAGACAGACCAAACAAAGAAAGGCCACTTCATTTACATTTTCAAACCCAATCGCCTTTATCACCATACCAAACCCTCCTAGCTTTCCTCCACCTAAGGAAATCACAGTCCAAACTCCCATCCTTTTCACAGACGACTCCAACCGCCCCGCCACTCGCTTCTGGTTCCAAAGCACCTCAAAGCAGTCCTGCACCTATCAGGTACCCCAGCCGGAAACTTTTCCAGCCACTCATTCAGAATAGGCGCAGCAACCACAGCGGCCCACAAAGGCCTTTCCCAACAGCAGATCCAAGAACTCGGTCGCTGGTCGTCAGATGCTTTCAAAAGCTACATTCGACTAAACCGCTCCCACATCAAGGAAGCCCACCAGACCCTAATCGGCCATCCCCTTTAGAATACACCTCCGAAACCCCACAGCAACCGCTCCTCTCCATCATACTCATCCCCCAACCCAACTGTTTTTTCCCACTGCCGCAGCAGTGCCCGCCTCCGCAGGAGCTTTCTCTGTATTTCCACCATTGCCGCAGCAATGTCTACTCCCGAAGGAGCCTTTTCTGTATTTCCCCGACGCAGCAGTGACTGCTCCAGCAGGAGCGCTTATCTGTATTTCATCACTACCGCTGTAGTGACTGCTCCCCTCAGGAGCGCTACCTGTATTTCCCCACTGCCCCAGCAGTGATTGCTCGCAGGAGCGCTATCTGTATTCCCTCACTGCCACAGCAGTGCTCGCTCCAACAGGAGCCTTCTTCCCACCCCAACCGCTTTTTCCCCACTGCCGCAGCAGTGCCCGCTCCCGCAGGAGCCTTCTCTGTATTTCCACCATTGCCGCAGCAGTGTCTACTCCCCGAAGGAGCCTTTTCTGTATTTCCCTCGACGCAGCAGTGACTGCTCCAGCAGGAGCGCTTATCTGTATTTCATCACTACCGCTGTAGTGACTGCTCCCCTCAGGAGCGCCACCTGTATTTCCCCACTGCCCCAGCAGTGACTGCTCCAGCAGGAGCCTCTCTTCTCTCCCAATCCCTCCCCTACCAGCCTTCTTCTTCACTACCGCAGTAGTGCCTGCTCACGCAGGAACCTTCTCTATATTCCCCACTACCGCAGTAGTGCCTGCCCCAGCAGGATCCTTCTCTATATTTCCCCACTGCCCCAGCAGTGACCGCCTCGCAGGAGCACCTCCTGCTTTGTCCCCACTACCGCAGTAGTGTCCGCTCCCGCAGGAGCTCTCTCTCTATTTCCACTGCCGCAGCAGTGACCGCCCGCAGGAGCTCTCCTCTCTATTTCCACTGCCGCAGCAGTGACCGCCTCGCAGGAGCGCTACCTGTATTTCCTCACTACCGCTGTAGTGAATGCTCCCTCAGGAGCGCCACCAGATTTCCTCACTGCCCCAGCAGTGTCTGCTCGCAGGAGCGCTTCCTAAATTTCCTCACTGCCGCAGCAGTGCTCGCCCCAGCAGGAAGCCTTTCCTCCATCCCTCTCCTTCACCCACCCCCTCTATTTCCTCACTGCCGCAGCAGTGCTTGCTCCAGCAGGAGCCTCCTCCCCTCTATTTTCTCACTGCCGCAGCAGTGCTTGCTCCAGCAGGAGCCTCTCCCCCCAACAGCCCCCACGCCACCATGGGAATCCCCCAGCTGTTTCTTCTTCACTACGCAGTAGTGCCTGCTCTAGCAGGAACCTTCTCTATTTTCCCACTACCGCAGTAGTGCCTGCTCCAACAGGATTCTTCTCTATATGTCCCCACTGCCCCAGCAGTGACCGCTCCCGCAGGAGCGCTTATCTATTTTCCCACTACGCAGTAGTGGCCGCCCGCAGGAGCTCTCTCCTTTTTCCCACTGCCCCAGCAGTGCCTGCCTCGCAGGAGCTTTCCCTTCGCTTCCCACTGCCCTAGCAGTGCCTGCTCCAGCAGGAGCGCCACCTGTATTTCCTCACTACCGCAGTAGTGACTGCTCCCCATGAGCGCTACCTTTTCCCCACTGCCACAGCAGTGTCTGCTCCAGCAGGAGCGCTTCCTGTTTTCCCCCACTGCCGCAGCAGTGCCCGCTCCCGCAGGAGCGCAAATATATTTCCCCACTGCCGCAGCAGTGCCCGCTCCCGCAGGAGCCTTCCCATTATTTCCCCACTGCCGCAGCAGTGTCCGCTCCCGCAGGAGCGCTATCTATATTTCCCCACTGCCGCAGCAGTGTCCGCTCGCAGGAGCCTTCCCATTATTTCCCCACTGCCGCAGCAGTGTCCGCTCCCGCAGGAGCTCCATCAATACCTCCTCACTGCCGCAGCAGTGTTTGCTCCCACAGGAGCACCATATATATTTCCCCACTGCCGCAGCAGTATCTACCCTCACATCCTCCCTCCTCTCCCCACACCGCCACACCAGCACACTTCAGCAGAAGCCGCTTTTCCTCTAAGATGCCGCAGCATCTTTACAAGCATTGTCCAGCATCCCATCAGCCCTAAACCATGCATTTTTGGGGGTCTCTTAGCCTATTTGGCTGCTGTCCCACGATAAGCATTCTTTGGGAGCTTTTGGGTCCGGGCCAATGCCGAGCTCGGACCCTCTCCTGGGCGAGGGAGTACCCCGGCTCGAACTACTACCGAGCTCGGAGCCCTCTCCTCGACAGCACGCCAAATACGCATACCGCTTTACTCAGTTCATTATTAAGTAAGTGTGAACTCGTGAAGTGATGTTTCACAAACAAGTTTCGGAGGAGCACGCGCATAATTAACACAGCCAATTCATCATCAGTAATCACATCACTTACCCAATAAACGCTAGAGAGAACCCCTATAAATAATCAAGCAGCCTTACCTCCATTATCTCTAGTCTTCCAGAATCCTCCACCACCCCAACTCCACACTTCCAGTCCGTCTACACCCCAGCAGGGGTAGGGGAGCTTTGGGTCCGGGCCAATGCCGAGCTCGGACCCTCTCCTGGGCGAGGGAGTACCCCGGCTCGAACTACTACCGAGCTCGGAGCCCTCCTCGACAGCACGCCAAATACGCATACCGCTTACTCAGTTCATTATTAAGTAAGTGTGAACTCGTGAAATTCCGTCTGCGTAACACACACACCGTCGACGTAACACACTCCGTCTGCGTAACCCATTCGTCTGCGTAACACACCCCGTCTGCGTAACACACCCCGTCTGCATAACACTCTCCGTAACACACTCCGTCTGCGTAACCCATCCATCTGCGTAACACACACCGCCTGCATAACACCCCGTCTCGCGTAACACACACATCGTCTGCGTAACACACACCGTCTGCATAACACACCCGTCCTGAGTAACACACTCCGTCTGCGTAACACACCCCGTCTGAGTAACACACTCTGTCTGCGTCACACACTCCGTAACACGCTCCGTCTGTGTAACACACTCCTTAACACACTCTGTCTGCGTAACACACTCCTTAACACACTCTGTCTGCGTAACACACTCCGTAACACGCTCCGTCTGTGTAACACGCTCCGTCTGCGTAACACACTCTGTAACACGCTCCGTCTGCGTAACACACAACATCTCCGTACCACACTCCGTCTGCGTAACACACCCGTCTGCGTAACACACTCTGTAACACGCTCCGTCTGCGTAACACACTCCGACTGCGTAACACACTTCGTCTGCGTAACACACAACATCTCCGTACCACACTCCGTCTGCGTAACACGCTCTGTCTGCGTAACACACTCCGACTGCGTAACACACTTCGTCTGCGTAACACACAACATCTCCGTACCACACTCCGTCTGCGTAACACTCGTCTGCGTAACGCTCAGTCTGCATAACACACACCGTCTGCGTAACACACACCGTCTGCGTAACACACCCGTCTGCGTCCCGCAGCTTTTCTCTCAGAGATCTGGATTCTGACTCTGCTTTCTCTCAGAGGTTCAAGGGCTCAGAGGTGGACGTCGTGACGGAGCAGGTGCAAGCTGCTAAAATCAGTGACGTTCCGAAAGAAGCCAAGATAGAGCCGGTGGACGAGGTACGACACGCTTCTTCATCTTCATCATCTTCATCAGAACGATTCTCATGCTCGATTTGTATTTCAGGGGCCTCCGAAGTTCACGAAGAGCGTCCTGAAGAAAGGAAACAAGACCAACTTCCCCAAGAAAGGAGACACTGTGGGCTGCTGGTACAAAGGAACACTGGAGGACGGGAGTGTGTTCGACAGCAACATCCCCGCCAGTAAGACTCACACACACACACGCTCACTCACACACACACACACACACACACACACACACGCTCAGTCACACACAAAAGCCCTGTCCCAAAAGTGCGGATCGAGGGCGCATAATGGCTGCAAAGGGGGCGCTTCCTAGCACCCTTCTGAATGCTAAAATGAGGAATGGGACACCCTATGGTCTCGTGGACTTAACGGACAAGCAGTGGCTATTGTAAGACCATAAGTGCACATGAAGTGTTCCATTTGGGACCGGGCCACACACTCAGTCAAGCACGCACGCACACACATGCACGCACACTCACACACACGCACGCTCTCACACACGCATACTCATGCACACACATGCACACAAGCTCACACAAACACTCCTTAATGCAGGCATGCTCACACACGCACGCTCTCACGCGCACACTCACACACACACGCACACTCTCATACACGCACGCTCCCACACACGCACACTCATGCACGCACGCTCACACATGCACGCACGCTCCCACACACGCACACTCATGCACGCACGCTCACACATGCACACAAGCTCACACAAACACACTCACTCATGCACGCACACTCACACACACACACACACGCTCGCACTCATGCACACACATATGCACACAAGCTCACACTCATGCACTCACACACTCTCACACACACACACATTTTTTGTCAGTACATGACTCATGCAGGCATGCTCGCGCACACACACATGCACACACACACGCACACACATGCACACAAGCTTACACAAACACACTCACTCATGCAGGCATGCTCACGCACACACACACACACATGCTGACACACACGTGCACTCTCACACAATCAAACACACACTCTCACACACACTTATAACACTCTTACACACGCGCACTCACACTATACACACGCACGCTCCTAAACGCGCTCGCTCACACACATGCACGCACGCACACTCTCACACACACACACACACACACAAACTCTCACACTTATAACACACTCACACTTATAACACACTAATACATACACTACACTCCACTGCTGCAGTCAATAATCTTAATTCATTCTTCGTGTTGCATTTATATTTTAATTACTCATTTTTTTGTTTAATGTTTGTAGTTTTTTAATGCAGTCTGTATTTTTGTTTAAGTTTTTAGTAATTGTGTGTTTTGCCATCTTTATTAGCTTTTGTTTTTTTATATATATAAAAAAAATCTAGCTTATTATTAGATGCTCTTTTTATATTTTAATTTTAATACATTATATTAGATTTAGTTTTTTTGTGTCTATATAGTTTTTCTTTTCACTAGATTTGTTTATATTGTAAAGTTGTAGTAATTTTGTTGTGTTATTGTCATTTCTAAAATTATTATGTTTTAAATGTGTGTGTATATATATATATATATATACATTTAATACAAATTAAAAACTAATGGCAAAACCCAAGAAGCATTAACCAAGTAATTGTGTTATTGAATATCTAAAAAATAAATATCAAATAATATTAGAAATTATATTAAAAAAAAATTGTAAAATGTTTTTTTTATATGTATATGGAGTATTTCTTACATTTCAGTTGAATGTTTTAAGTACATCATTACACTAAATGAAAAATGCATTGCAACTTGCTGAAATAAAATAAGTGTATTATATTTTGAGTAATATATTCTT
>CM050412.1:39678650-39681150 GCA_027564155.1 Gymnocypris eckloni scoliostomus
CGGGCTCCACACGGCTGCGAGAGCGGAGCGGCTCAGAGTCTGGACTCGAGCCTGCAGACAGAAGAACACAGATCTGAGATCAGACTCGACACGGCTGCGAGAGCGGAGCGGCTCACCTTCAGGTCACGGACGGTCTCGTGTCCAGACACATGGAGCGTGTGCAGAGTCTGAGCGTGCAGGAACAGCTGCATGATGAGCTGAAACACAAACAACGCAACACTATTTAGAAACATTAAAACATTAAAAACATAAAAGTTATTTCTCACATTTTCAAATGCTAAACTATTTTAAGTCGCAAGCAATCATTTAAAAATATTTAAATATTTTTTTTTAAGTTAAAAGCAACAGTTTTTAAAAAGTTTAATGCAAAAAATGTAAGCTAAAAATTATTTTCACTTAACTGTTTAAAGCTAAAAATTACATTTTAAAAAGTTATAAAATCAACTATTTCTAAAGATAAAAGTAATCATTTCTAAATGTTAAACAACATTTTTTTAAAGGTAAAAAGTAAATAAAAATAAAAACTAAGCAATTTTCTAAATATTTTTTTAAGCTAAAAACAGCTTAAAAAGCTTAAGCTTAAAAGCAGCAATATTTTAAATGTTAAAAACTAAATTTGTAAAAGTTAAAAAGCTACAAATTTTAAAAGCAACCATTTTTAATTGATAAAAAAAATAGTTTTTAACATAAAAATGTTGTTTAAGTTAAAACTAAGCACCAATTTTTTTAAATGTTAAACGGAGCAGTTTAAGTTAAAAACTAAATTTTTAAATGTAAAATTTTTTCAAGCTTAAAGCTTTTTTTACAGTTAAAAGGATCAATTTGTAATTGTTTAAAGCAACAACTTTTAAATGTTAAATGCAACATTTTACGTTAAAAAAATTATTTTAAAAGTTAAAAGCAAACATTTTAAATGCTAAACTTAACTATTTAAGAAAGTTAAAAAAGTAAACGCAACATTTTTTTATATTTTAAACTACTTTTTGTAAAAGTAATAAATGTTAAACAACAGTTTTAAACGTTACATGCAACAATTAAAAAAAAAATGAATACTTTTAAAAACGATCATAACCATTAAAGTCATGGAACACTTTTAAACGTTATTTGTAACCATTTTAAATGTAACAATTACGGTAACACGATAACCATTTCATCTCTTAATTGTAACATTTACAGTACGGAGAATGACAAAAGCACTCAGAGCTAAAACGCTGCTTTAACATAACGACAATTTAATAAGTTATATATATATATATGTGTGTGTTCTAAGGGTGTTTATTTTCCTCAGAAGCGTATAATTGTGGTTTTCTGTGGGCAAATATTCATCTTTTCGCTAAATGACGAGTTTTCTTACAGTGGCTGTAACTGTCTGACTGAGTAAAAGACGATTATAAGAGTAAATATAGAGCCAAAAAGGAGTAAATGATGTATGTGTCTCTGAGGAGAGCGCGTGAGACGCGTGTGCGCGCCGGAGAGACGCACGCGGAGTAAATAAACTCGCTTTAACGCCTCATTCTGACGGATTTCTGCTCGAGATGCGACTGTAAAACACGGAAACACTTCAGACAGGCATTCGTGTATCATTAAAGCACATTAAAGACCTCAAACGCGAAAAATAAACGAGTTGATTAGCAGGCCTTACGTTGAAGATGCTAGTCGATCCAAAACCGGACGAGAAAAGGACAGTGCGCATGCGCGGAGCAAAGAACTCTGGGACGCGCGCTGCACACGTGTCCATCACGTGTCCGGGGAATCATTTTAATTTAATAAAAAGCGAACGATTTAAAATGAATGCTCCATAATCTCTCATTTGTTTTGGCACAGCATTTTTGGGAATAACGCGGAGGTTTTCATTGTTGTTGATAATAGGCTATTTTAAAAACATTTGATTTTGGGTTATTAGATCAAGAATCGCTCTTGGTTTTATTATACAGTTTATTTAATATTTATGTAATTTTAACATTCATAAATGCAAGTTTACAAAGGGCAAACCTCTTTTACAGCGCTTGGAAAATTAAAAAAAATGATGGCAAAAAATTAAAACAGTAAAGCTATTATAACGGTTAACATATGCTCCTATTTTTACATTTTCACAGTAAAAAACTGTGAATAAAATTATGGAAGTGTAAATTATGGACGTGTAAATTATGGAAGTGTAAATAAATATGGAAGTGTAAATTATGGATGTGTAAATTATGGAAGTGTAAATTATGGATGTGTAAATTATGGAAGTGTAAATTATGGAAGTGTAAATTATGGATGTGTAAAATATGGAAGTGTAAAATATGGATGTGTAAATTATGGATGTGTAAAATATGGATGTGTAAAATATTGAAGTGTAAAATATGGAAGTGTAAATTCTGGAAGTGTAAATTCTGGATGTGTAAATTATGGAATTGTAAATTATGGATGTGTAAATTATGGATGTGTAAATTATGGAAGTGTAAATTCTGGATGTGTAAATTATGGAAGTGTAAATTATGGATGTGTAAATTATGGA
>CM050412.1:39686150-39748650 GCA_027564155.1 Gymnocypris eckloni scoliostomus
ACGTGTGGGATGTCAATCTCTTTATTATGAAACCAAAATAAAAAGGTCTTTATGTCTCACGTTTCTCACGGAGTCTTCTTCAGACGGAGAACACAACTAAACCTCCAGAAGCACTGGAGCAACTCGGCTCGTTAAAACAGACTTGCACTGAGGGCAAAGAGAAACAGACGAGACGGGGGTGAATGTTGAAGCGGTAGAACCGGCCGGCGAGTCCGTTATGTGGGAGGCGGGGTAGTACTGGTTATACTGACCGACTTGACCATACTGACCCCAGGAGTTCTGACCGCCCCATGAGTTATACTGCTGCAACACAAAGCACACGGTCAGTCACAACACATCATTTTACTATAGTGCAGGACGCTGTAGTTTATGGAAGGGAGGAGAGCAAAATACAGTAAACTGACATATTACACCCAAAAATTCTTCATACAGTGGACTAGCAGTAAAATAGGGAGCAGAAATTATTCTGATCTGACCGTTTTTGCTCAAATTTCTAAATTTTTTGCCAGTAAATCATTCGCATGTGTGCCCTGGGTGACTAAATGAGGTCTAATAGTAGCCACTGGCTGCATTTACATTTATGCATTTAACAGACGCTTTTATCCAAAGCGACTTACAGTGCATTCAGGCTATACATGTATTGTCAGTATGTGTGTTCCCTGGGAATCGAACCCACAACTTTGTGCTGCTAACGCAATGCTCTACCACTGAGCCACAGGAACTTGTGTATAAGTTTAGCACAGATATATTTTCTGAGAGAGAGAGAGAGGGAGCGAGAGAGCGAGAGAGGAGAGAGGCGAGAGAGCAGAGAGAGAGAGAGAGAGAGAGAGAGACAGAGAGAGACAGAGAGAGAGAGAGAGAGAGAGAGAGAGAGAGGAGGCGAGAGAGAGGGAGGAGAGAGAGAGGAGGCGAGAGAGAGAGAGAGAGAGAGCGAGAGAGAGAGAGAGAGCGAGAGAGGAGAGAGAGAGAGAGAGAGAGGAGAGGGAGAGAGAGAGAGAGAGAGAGAGAAGGAGAGGGAAGGAGGGAGGAGAGAGGGAGAGAGGAGAGAGAGAGAGAGAGGAGAGAGAGGAGAGGGAGAGGAGGAGAGAGGAGAGAGAGGAGAGGAGAGAGAGAGAGCGAAGGAGAGAGGGAAGGAGAGAGAGAGAGAGGGAGAGATAGAGATAGAAGGTGAGGGAGAGTCTGACATGTAGCGTGTCAGTTCTGTATGGTATGTAAACGATACTCTTCGTTGTATTTTTCTGTCAAAATAACGGCATTCGTTTGAAAGTCTTCAGCTGTTAAGAACTGCCGGGTTCTCCTGTAGTGGGCGGAGCTAATGCGCAAACCGCAATCTCATTGGCCGGCACTCTCCTATTATTATCCCTGTGTTGATTTCAGATGATTTTAGATTGCAGTCTACACTGCAGCGAATACACGGATCATGTGAGAAACGTGGGAGGCGGGACTGACCTGGTACCAGTTGTTGTAGTTGTACCCGGCGTTATTGGCCTGCATGTCCTGCATCATCTGACCCGAGGCTGCTGATTGGTCGTCTGTCCGCGCTCTCTTTGAGTCCGGCTCCTCCGAGCTGCGGACCACGAAACCAAACACATCAGATTCAATAATGCGCATCTCAGCGCTTTCATCACGCTGATCAATAATGGAACTATTTTTAATCTAACAAAGACAATACATCCAATCATAAACTCATTTACGACTTTGAAAAATCATTTTTACAGTGTGTATAATGATTGGAGTATGTTTTACAGGAGGATTTATTCAGTAAAAAGTTAAAAATGTGTTCTTTCTAGCTGTGAGATTTACTAGTAGACTTATACTGTACAAAAGATTTACAGTAAACTGGACAGAGATGAAGATATACACAATACATTACTATACAACATCTTGAAACAATACCGGGAGAAATTATTGATTTAAAATTGACTCCTAAAGAGTTACAATAATCATAATTAAGATTATATGAGAATGTTTAACACGATTTAGTCAGTTTTTTAGCTCAATTACTTAATAAAATAAACTTTCTACAGGTTTTATGAATGTAAACATGAGACCTTTTTAAAGAAAAATGAGAACATTAAGAAATTAAAATTGAGTTTACGATTAAAACAAGAACAAATCTGGCGATGTGGTCAGAAAAATTAATTCCCGTTCGTGTTTTAATTAAACTCGATGCATTTTGATCAAGACTTCATATCTTCAGTTATCAAATGTATCTTTATGCAGAAGAACAAGACAAATACTGAAGAAGAAATTCATTTTTTGCAGTTCATGCATCATTTAGGAATTTAAGGCGTTCTGCTGCTATTTTTTAAGAGCTTAGTTTGTGTAACGGAGAATTAAGAGTTTAAGAACCAGGGCCCGGTTGCACAAAGCGACTTAAGTGTGAGACTTAAGTGTGAGACTTAAGTGTGAGACTTAAGTGTGAGACTTAAGTGTGAGACTTATGTATGAGACTTATGTATGAGACTTATGTATGAGACTTATGTATGAGACTTAAGATGTAATTCCCTTACCTAAGGGAATGATTTAAGTGCTGCATCCAATCCCTTAAACAAGCGCTTCTCAAAGTCCGGATCCGGTCCGGGAGGGAATTCAATCCGGACCCGCCTCCACTTGGTATTTCAAGCGCACTCGTATCACTCAGACCTCAAATAACCACGGTTTTATTATAATAAAAGTGTAGTAACCATATTGATTACAATTTATATAACCAGTTTTACTACAAATACCATGGTTAAACTATGGTTAGTGTTGCACACATGGTTAATTTGTGGTTATCATGGTTAAATAGTAACCAAGTGTTTTGGTTTTATTTGTATAAAATGGTTAATTTTCGTAAATGCAATTACGACCTGATGACGTCCTAAATATGATAATTAAGCATATATGAAGTTGAATTGTTATATGACGTTATAAGCATGTATATAAAAAAAACAAGTTTTGTAACAACAATTATTTCGGACCTTTTGAGGTTGATGATGATTCAGATTCGGACCTTTGAATGAAACTTTGAGAAGCCCTGCTTCAAACCATTGCCATGGACTCGTTAATAGCTGTGTAAGTGTTCACAGAACATGGATGGGGGGGGTGACCATGTGAGACGGAAACTTAACTCAAAAATGGAAATATCTGTCAGTTATTCTCCCTCGTATCATTTCAAGACTTTAGTTCATGTTTGGACAATATATCCTAATCTCTCATCGTTCCTGTCCATGTAGAGGATAATCTATATTTAAATGCAACAGACATAAAATAGATGTTTTATTCATGTCCAAAACGAGGCGATGTGAACATTATGAAGCGCTAAACACTCGTATGCAGTGTGTGTTTAATTCATACTCGCGCTGAACGTCCAATCCGGACTCATCTTATGATGCGATCACAATAAACACACGATTGAGACAATATATGGGTCATGTGTGTTTATCAAGTCATTTCCAGGTAATATGTAGGAAAATACAGAACATGTGATCTCACGTTTGAACTGTTATGTGCTGCATGTAATTCAATCAACATGATTAAATGGCTAAATTAAAATCTGTTTAACATATAAAGCGGCCGGTCGGGTCTTGTAGAAGACTTTAGGATTGAATCTGCTCGCTGTGAAACAGGTCACATTTATCACAATTTATGTTATACTTATGAAAATGACGTTTAAGAGATGTTATGCAACACTTAATGGATACTTAAGAGAAGTTATAAGGGTTTCACCTCAAGAAACACTTAAGTGATGTTTTGTAGTGCAAGGGGGAATTACACTGAAGGTGTTTTCTGCAACCGGGCCCTGTTCCTAAAAGCAGGGGTGAAATAATCCGTGAATCAGGGCCACTCACCCGTTCTCTGCTTTCCTCTTCAGCGACTCCTGCTCCGATACGAGTCTCTGATGCAGTTCATACGCCGCCAGCAGCCTGAGCGAAGAGAAGAGATCCACAGATGCATCTCAAAACACTTTCCTGAGGATATCTCTCCCGCACACAGCTAATCAATTCCACACGAGGAGCCATGTTTTTATCCAAAACTATAAAAGGGATTTTATTTTATACAACAGTTCAATAACACACTCGTCATCGATAAAATCCCAGAAAATAGAGATGCTATTTTAGGCCGATATCGCACACCACTAGGTGCATTCACTTAGAATAGCGTTTAGTTGATGAGACGCGAGTGCAAGAGTCAAACACGTCTGGGTTTACATAGAAAACAATGGAAAAGCAGCACGAGCTAATTAAAAACCCTGTAATGAACTACTGTGTTTGATATGAAAGCTGCCGTGCATTGTTTTTACAGAACATTTATAGTTAATAATAGCCTACTGTCGTTATACCTTCAGGCGCTTTGAATTTCCTTGATTAAGCATTATTTCTGAAATAAATTTTCCTTGATTTTAAGCATTATTTCTGGAACATATACAAGATGTAGTTCATGCATCTTTTGCAAATATCTTTAACAAGTGATTTGTGATTCATGTGTGCTGCATTTGGAATATAATTTTCTTAAACTAGGGGGTTAATAAAGAACAAGTTATTTCAAGTCGACTAGTTAAAAATCGAGAAAAAACCACCACGATGTGAATTTCTTGCGATATGGCCCGGCCCTAGCTAACGGCTGCGAGCGCTACGACTAACTCACACGTTGATGTCGCTGCCGAAGTCCTCCAGGAACTCGAGCTTGCGCTGCGAGAAGGTGACGCGCTGCTCCAGCGGCATCGAGCTGTTTAGCGCTCGGTCGAAGCAGGCGATGATCTCGGCCTCGTTCTGCTGCACGTCGCCGCTGTACTCCAGCTCCAGCAGGTTCAGGTACAGCTTCGGGTTCGTCTGCAGGCAGAACATGCATTTAAACAAGCCCGAGGCATGACCCCCAACAAATCAGTTCTGAGAAGCAGTTTAACTCTTCACGTCACGTAAAAATAGGAACGCAATGATATCAAAACCTCACGATATAAGTCCATGATGCGATTTAAAAAATATACATAAGTTGTAATTTAAGAGCTTTATTGCATTTGAGACCTTTTCTGCCGCCCTGAAGGACAACCCTTTTTATTTAGGATCTGGAACGGTTTTCACGATTATCTGGGGACCTCGAAGTCCAAAAGATTATTGTTAGACTTGGTTTGGATAAAAGAAGCGTCTTAATACAACACTTTCAGTGTCTCTATTTTATTGCATTTAAGTTTTCTTAATTATTATTTATCTTATTTGTTTATTTATTTGATGACGGATAATTTATTGGTGCTTACTGTGAATGTTTTATGCTTTGCACAAATAATAATAATAATAATAATATTATATATAAAATGGGTTTTCAAGAACCCCCTTGACCCAAATTATTCACTTGAAGTATACAGCTATTTTCTAATAAATAAATCACAATATTTCTTCCATGTTATCATTTTAATAGTAAAAATAAATAAAATTAAAGGACAAATTAAATTTGGGTGAAACTTGTTTACTGTTTTCCATACTTTTATTGCTTGTGGAAAAACTTGAAACAATTTTAAATAAGTAATATTTATAAATAATATTTTAATTATTCTTATGGCATGATGTTTTTCTAGATAATATATTTTTCTAGAATTGGACTGAAATACTGAGTTTGCTCACACAGAACAATTTCCTGCAAAAATAATAAATAATATTTCCATTGATGCATGGTTAGTTATGATCTGACAATATCTGAAAATCTGGAATCTGAGGGTGCAAAAATAAAATAAAAATCACATTTAAAGTTGTTCAAATGAAGTTCTTAGCAATGCATACTACTAATCAATAATTAAGTTTTGATATATTTACGGTAGGAATATCTTCATGGAACATTATCTTAATATCTAATGATTTTTGGTATAAAATAAAAATTGATAATTTTGAGCCATACAATGTATTGTTGGCTATTGCTACAAATATACCCGTGCTTTTGTGCTCCAGGGTCACATAAATATGAAATTATATATTAATGATAGATGTAAAAAAAAATTTTCGATAAAATATATTGAAAAAAATAATTATTGAAACTGAATATCTGTAACTTTAATGTTCGCTCAGTGAAAGTTGTACCTCATCCTTTTCGACGGCCTCCAGCAGCACTTTCTTGGCCTTTCCGATGCTCTTCTGCACTTTGACCAGCTGTCGGGCCAGTTTGACGGCGTAGAAGGACGCCTCGCTGCTGTTGGTCCCGTTGGTGATGCCGTCTCTCAGCAGGACCTCGGCTTCTTCCATGTTCCCGTGCCGGCGCTCCAGACTCACCCTCCTCAGCCGCACCATGGCCAGCCCGGGAACGTTCTCCTCCATCGTCTTCAGGATCCGCCGCGCCTCGTCAGCGCTGCCTGTAGGGACGTCCAGACGTCAGAAAAACACAAGTATACACATGCACTGACACGATGTGCTTTACAGTAGATCTCAACACTAATGGACTGTGTTATCATCCAGCTCTTTATACGGTTGAGGTCAAAAGTTTACACCCCCTTTCACAATCTGCTAAATGTTACCAAAATACGAGGGATCGTGCAAAATGCATGTTATTGTTTATTTAGTTCTGACCTGAATAAGATATTTCACAAATGAAGAATTTTGAGTTTATATCACAATTTTTAATTTTCTTAATATCTTGCCATTTTTAATTTTTCCTCAACTCTGAATTTCTGTCTCGAATTATAGATTTTTTCTCTCTCACAATTCAGAGTTTATATCTTGTAATGTTTGTCTGGTAATTCTACGTTTATGTCTCAGAATTCTGACTTTTGTATTTTTAGAATTTTGACGATTGTTTCATTTTTTCTTAATATTCTGAGTTTATATCTTGTAACTTTTACTTTCTTCTTTAATTCTGAATTTATATCGCACAATATTGTTTTTTTATTTTCTGGTAATTCTAAAGTTTATATCTCAAAATTCTGATTATTTTAATTGGAGTTAACTTGTAATTGTTTCATTAAGACTTTTCCTCACAATTGCAAGTTTACATCAAAAATCTGACTTCAGAATTGTAAATTTATATCTCATAATTCAGAATTTATATCTTAAATGTTAATTTTCAACAGTTGTTGTTGTTGTTAAGATGACTGAAAGTCAAGAATTGACTTCAATCTGTTATATATGTACTTTATAACAATAAATAAATATCGGTTCTGCGGTTTATCGGTTACATAAACATGCAAATAATCGGTATCGGTTATAAAAAAATCAATATCGGTCGATCACTACTACAAACGCGACTTATATTCTGTAAAGCGCAGTATGTTACCTTGCTGCTCCTCGAACGCGGCCCAGAGCAGGTGCACGGTGGGTTTCTTGGGCAGGTGGATGGTGCAGGCCTTCTTGAAGATGTGCCGGACGCCTTCGACGCTGTAGCCCTCCAGATACTTGGCGTACTTCACGGGACAAGAGAGCGAGAGAGAGAGAGATAACAGAAGGAGAAGATGGGAAGAGAGCACATAAAATTGAGCTGCTTTCACATCCCCGCACCGCTGAATTTCCATTGACAAGATGGTTTTGAGAATTTCTGTTTTAAACCCATCAGCACACCTTCATGGAACCAATAAGATAAGTTTCTGTAAGGTAGAAGGAGACGGAGAGGTGCAACGTAGTTGGCAAATGCTGCGGGGGTCAAATCTTGTGTGGCAAGCAGGCCATCCCCTAATATAACAGATACAGTCAAATATCAACGTTACACGCAAAGAGTGCAGCACTGTGGAGTGATGATATCGTTGATGGGGAAGCAGAGGGTGAGAGAGGGTGCGGCGCGGGCGGCAGCGGCTACATACCTTGATCCAGAACTCCTCGTAGAGCGCGCAGGCGATCAGGCAGCGCCGAACAGAACCACCACGCAGCCCGAGTCCCGTTCTCCAGCTCAAGTCCAGGTACTCCTCCAGTTGTTCAGCTGGGTCTCCAAGGCTTTGACATGGAAGTACGGACGCTTTATCTGCGGGGAATCGGCGTCGCTAACATGGCGACAATAAACGTTACATTGTTTCCTTAAACCCACAATATGTACAGTTTACGTTTTATTAAAGCATCTAAAAACGTATGTATTTTGCTGTACTATTATTTGTTGTTTCGGAGAATGTTTAAAGGTCTTCGGGTCGTTGACGTCATGTCTTATTCAAATGTGTCAAATAAAATGGATGCATAAGTTAAATGAACGAAATGGTCACTAAATAATTATTAAAAATGGTATACTAATATACACTATTTTAATGTTTCTGTGGGACAATATGAGACTGATAGCAAATATTATCAACCCTCTATGAACACATTGGCAATAAATAAATATAAAGCTTATGTTTGTAAAAAAGCACAGTTTTTTTAAATCTCACTTAGCATCAGTCAGTCGATCATTATAAAATATTATGATATTTTGAGCATCGTATGATTGAGCTTTAGTAATTATAATAACCATGTATGGATGCATATTTGTCAGGTCGTTGACGTCAGATTAAAGGGGTCTGAAATTATCGCAAGCGGTTTTTTGTATTCGTAACCCAAAAAATTCGTCACGCACAGAAACCTTGTCCGATGCATATTAATTAATTAATCAGTTGCGAAAATATTCTCAAAACAGTAGCCTATTAAATTGAGTCTTCAAGCACCGAGGATGATTTTGTTGTGCTCTCGCTTCTTAAAGAAAAAGGCAGTATTGGGTCCATCCGATCCTGAGATATAGAGATAGGGCTGCAACTAACGATTATTTTCGATTAATCCGATTAAAAAAATATATATGTTATTGACAAAAACACACTACTCCACATTCTGTCCAATGTCTTTCAAATAAACATGCCAACTGAATGATGCACATACAGTACTTCATTTATTAGACCACCTATCATAATAATAAAGAGAAAACTCATATTTTAGGAATCAACCAAATAGTATTAATTCCCACTAAAACACAAGATGTCCTCGTGTGCCTTGCAACAGCTTCATTCTTGCTGCAATTAAGTACTTTTTGACTGTAATTGGGTTACTATGAAGTGCTCTGCCTTTCTTTCATAGATAACTGCAATAATTATATTAAAGCATTAGAAATAGCCTACTATTGTTACTAAAGAGCTTATTGGAGGACTAACCAATACAGAAAGCTAAAACATGACTTTGGTAATCACCAATGCTGTTCGTTTAGAGCGGCACAAACCTTACATAAATGTAATAGTGAATATAGTTTAAATCTCGAATATTAAAATAATAAGATAATAAAGACTCAGTGTTAATCGACAGGTAGAAGTGATGTTCTGCAGGAACACGTGTTGACTTTGATCAGTCACGTGTCATGTATTTATCCTGTAATAACACGGCTATGAAGCGTCTGATATTTATATTCAGAATTACACGCTGTTATCCTACTCTCATAAAATACTCGCTCGGCATGTTGACTTTTAAGCCTTAAATGAACTTTCAACAACAGATAGTTCAGCACAATGGATATTTTTGCGCTGAATAGTCTTCTGATCGTCTCCCTCTCTGTGTTGCATCTGTCTGATTCGGTATTTTAAACTTAACACTGGCTGTCAGGACGGAGCTTTATGCAAACATGGAAAGTTCGGGTGAATCTGTGACATTTATAGATAAGGATATGAGCGTAAACTGACCGTTTTTTGCGCTGAGGACGCACACGCATGTGTCACAGCGCCTGACAGGGCAAGCCTTTACACTAATGCATTAAAATAAATAATTATGTTTTGGGCAGCTTGGATCACATACTTCTCCCGCGGCATCTCATTCTGTGTCAGCCACTATTTTTAGATGCATTTTCTCCGTTATTCAGTGTAATTTGAGCAACCGGCTGAAGTTGGACGTGCACTGTGGGCAGACTAATCGATAATGAGAATCGTTGTTGATGATTTTTAATCAATAATAATCGATTTAGTTGTTGCAGCTCTAATTATTATTATTATTATTATATTCTAATCTGTTTGGCTACTCCGGTGTGAGTGTAATTTAGACACTACATCACAACTAAAACAAGGATCGAGTCCTCATTTAAACCTCAAGCCAATTACCCAGCTTTCTTTAAGTTTGCACACTGAACTCTTAGTTTCCAAACCTCAAAGAGCACCACATTGATTAATTTAACTCCGTGAGGAGTCTGACTTACTCCTGTGGGAAACACTGCATCAACCATAAGCAATCTACTGGCATGAATGCACCATTTGTATTGATTGTGAACTGTTCTGAAACGGCAAGTCTGTAGAACACATTTAAGTTAATTTAATAATCACATTAAGCCACATCATGATTCCCGTTTTCTGGCTCAAACTTTAAAACCCCTGAAAATGATAATCAAGGCTTTTGTTGTACCATTCAAGATATTAGGACATTTTAATTACCTTAAATTTGATACCTAAAGGGATAGTTCTGCCATTAAAAAAAATAAACTTAAGTTATTCCACGCATGAGTTTCTTTCTTCTGTTGAATATAAATAGAGATATTTTGAGGAATGTTGGTAATCAAATATCTGCCGGTACCCATTGACTTCCATAGTATTTTTTCCCTACTTAGACTGTATTGCAATTCCTGTTTTTCCCAGTCCCCAAATTTAAGACCTCTTAAAATGATAATGACGACTTTTGTTATGCTATTTTATCACCTTAAATTTGATTAAACAGACTTTTTAAGGAGCCCTGAAGGAATCAGCAGATTAAAGGCTAATCCAATCACTTAACGACGGTCTTAATTAGACACTCACCCCTTCCTCGAAGGCCCAGCGCTTGCTGACTTCATGCTCGTTGTGGTTAAACACCTCCTGGCGGGTCTCGGTCACCTTGTGCCTCATGTTCTCGATCTCCGTCACTCTCTGAAGGACAAAACACAGCGTCCTGAGCGTCGCATCGAAGGCGCAGACACTTTATCTCGTCTGATGTCCAGCTACGCAAAAGGTCTACGTCACCATGAGTTTGACAGAAACAGTACGGTTTGCACACCCAGTGAATCATCTCTGGCCGGTGCTGGGACGGTGGCATTTCGTCACGAGCCCGTCCCACTTTTAGCCCAAGTCCCTGATTGGATGCCAACCTGGACCCTCAGGTTTTCATTGGCTGCTAACGGAAAGACACCTCTTCAAACCTGCACACGTGTCCAGGATCAGACGCCCTTGCCTACCCCTGCCATGTTAAGAAGCCCGCGGACCACAGACGGCGCGCTTACCTTAGCGGGATCCGGCAGGTCCTCTGTCCCCGGCGGGAGCTCTTCGCCCGGCGCGTCGTCTCCGCTAGGCTTGTTAGCGTTAGCCAGCTCCACTCTCAGCTGCACAAACTCCTCCTCGGATAGAAAGTGCTTGGGGTTGTTGCTCTGGACGTGCTCTTTGAACCTAAAGAAAGAGCGATGAGGTTTCGTACAGACACAGGGCCCGGTTGCATAAAACATCTTAAGTGTAATTTCCCCTTAAAACCACTTTTAAGTTTCCCTTACACTTAAGGGTGCTGCATAAAATATCCCTAAAATGTCACTTAAGGGGTTTCTTGAGGTGAAACGTCATAAACCTTAGAATTTCTCTTAAAGCCCATTAAGTGTTGCATAAATATCACCTTAAGTGTTTCACAGCGAGCAGATTCAGTCCTAAAGTCTTCTACAAGACACGATCGGCCGCTTTATTTGTTGAATCTGAATTATTCAGACTGATTTCTGTCGCACTGTAAGCCCCGACCAAACCAGTTCCCGATTGTAAAAGCAGCTCGCGCGCCTCGCTTAGTGATAAAATCCTCCTCAATTTGCACTGAAATGTGTCAACAACTAGACTTTATCGTTAGTATCGCAGCAAGACGCGGGGAGAATTTGTACTGGTATACAGTAAACGATAAGACATGGCCCATCCCTAATCTAAAGTGACTGAATGAAGGCGGTGGGACGCTCACTTCTGGAAGTGCTGCGAGTACAGCTGGGTGGGAATGCAGAGGATGCGGTCGAGACGGCCGTGACGTTGGCCAGCTTGCCCTGCTCCGCCTCCCACGCGATGTAAGTCTCCCACAGACGGTCCGAGCGAAATCTGTCCCGCAGGCCAGCACGGCGTGCTCATAGGACCTGAAAGAACACAAGTCATTTAATACAAGCATTTCTCAGTTCAATAACTAAGGACATGCACACGTACAATTAAACCCTCCTGGCTAGCAGCTTTGACTGCTGTAGAGGACGTTATTATGTTTTAGGGATTTCTCCGAGACATTACACGTCACAGTCCTGTTGGATATTATGGGATGTTTCTCCATCACCACTCCCTCTCTTGCTCTTCAAACATGGCTACATCAAGTGTAGCACCCTTATGGAAATATGATCATATTTGTGTAATTGTTTAAATATGACACATTTTCTAATTGTGTCATAAATCAACATCTCAGGAAAATGTTATGGGTTTCAAATCAAATATGACTTATGAAACAGGGCGTTGATTTCATACACGTCCGCTGTAGAGCACACCGGGACTAAAAGCATGTTTATTATGCATTTTGGGATTATTACACTTATTTGTTCATTCTATGTTGCCACAAAAACACATTAATATGCAAATTAGATACAGTTTATAGATACATTGCATATAATGGAAAAACTCGTTTAGGGCCATTTTACACACATTTTGCAGATTTGTTTTTTTATATATATATCTTTCATAACGTTGTTGTGAATAATCTTTATATGAAGTTTGGTATATGTTTTTTATTGATTTGTTATAAAAAAAAAAAAAACTCACTGTTTTTGCCTATTCATGTCTATTTAAAAACAGTTTTTAAATCCCTATGTCTGCATAACATGAATAAAATATGATTTTTGGAAACTTCCCGGGATTAACTTTCCGGGATTTTAGGAAACTTCCCAGGATTAACTTTCCAGGTTTTTAGGAAACTTCCCGGGATTAACTTTCCAGGTTTTTAGGAAACTTCCCGGGATTAACTTTTCCAGATTTTTAGAAACTTCCCGGGATTAACTTTCCAGATTTTTAGGAAACTTCCCGGATTAACTTTCCAGATTTTTAGGAAACTTCCCAGGATTAACTTTCCAGGTTTTTAGGAAACTTCCCGGGATTAACTTTCCAGGTTTTTAGGAAACTTCCCGGGATTAACTTTCCAGATTTTTAGGAAACTTCCCGGGATTAACTTTCCAGATTTTTAGGAAACTTCCCGGGATTAACTTTCCAGATTTTTAGGAAACTTCCCAGGATTAACTTTCCAGGTTTTTAGGAAACTTCCCGGGATTAACTTTCCGGGATTTTAGGAAACTTCCCGGGATTAACTTTCCAGGTTTTTAGGAAACTTCCCGGGATTAACTTTCCAGGTTTTTAGGAAACTTCCCGAGACTAACTTTCCAGGATTTTTGGAAACTTCCCGGGATTAACTTTCCAGGTTTTTAGGAAACTTCCCGGGATTAACTTTCCAGGTTTTTAGGAAACTTCCCGGGATTAACTTTCCAGGTTTTAGAAACTTCCAGGGATTAACTTTCCAGGTTTTTAGGAAACTTCCGGGATTAACTTTCCGGGATTTTGGAAACTTCCGGATTAACTTTCCAGGTTTTAGGAAACTTCCCGGGATTAACTTTCCAGGTTTTTAGGAAACTTCCCGGGATTAACTTTCAGGGATTTTTGGAAACTTTCCGGGAATTTACCGTAAATGTCTTACCCCTTTTCAACCCTATTAACAATGTCATAAATCATCAACTGTTGGTCATAAGCAACCTATTATCATAAATGCACAGTATTCATCAATTGTATCCTGAATCCACAAGCCTGTAGAGCATGCAACAGAGTAGTGTTTCGACTAAAAGCGAGGTATTTTTGAGCTTTCACTCACGCTCTGATGCGGTTTTCAGCTTCTCCGTCACTGGTGTCTTGGTTTTCTCGCAGGAAAGTGATATAATGCAGCCACAGGTCGACGCTGAGCGGAATAGCCTGCAGACCTCGACGGTAAACCTGTGTGAGGGCAAAAACAAACTCAAATACATTCATTTGTGTGATGCTTTTAAACAACACGCCGAGAAGAAAACTTTAAAGCGTGGATCTCATTAAAACACGGCACATGCTCACTCCAAAATCACAGAAAATAAACTAGAAATTGTATTAAAAGCCATTTTTTAGACTTTATGACAACAGAAATGGACGATTCTCACAGGGTTAGTCTACGTTACGACGTTTCAGCCACTTTTAACAACAAAATCAATGATTCTTGTGAGTTTTGCTTATTTTGATGTGTTTCAGTAACTGAGCTCATGAGAATCATCTTTTTAGTTCTGCCCACCTCAATTTTTGTTAGCGTTAAAAACAAAAATAAACAACTCTAGTGAGTTTCGCCTGATTACAACAATAAAATTGATCATTTGCATGAGTTTTGCATATTTTAAATTGCTTTGGTGACTTATCAAACATGTATTATCATTGGTTTTGCCCTTTTAACAGCACATTTTCATGACTTCACGATAAGAATAATGTCTGATTCCCATGAGTTTGGTCCAGACGTCATTCACTCACCTCATCGGCCATGTGTACGTAGCCGTGTTTCTTCTCAATATCTGCGTACTTCTTCCAGTAGCCGTAACAGTAGGGGTAGTGCAGGAAAAACGCATCAAACGCCGTCCTTGAAGCCTCCAGGTGGTTCTGAAACCAGAGACAAGCTCATAAGCCAATAGCCATGTTTCCATACAACTATTTTTAGGTGCATTTTGGGATATTGCATGAAAAAAAACACTGGATTGAAATGCCAAGATGTGCATAAATTCTAAAAATGCACGTTAACAAAAACTTATGCACTCAAAACATGCATATTAACTTATGGAAACACTTAACTGAATAATTTCCTTCATGTGCATCAAATAAAGACGTGACAAAAAGACGTTTTTGATCATGGGATGGTAAAAAACTGTACCGATCTCATTTCACAGCATCTGAAATGCTTGAGCAAAGTCTCGTCAAAGCGCTTCATTAATTATAACGCTTTGACGAAGCGCTCCTAAACAGCAGACTCTGAAACTAAAATAACATGACCGTGTTTGGTCTGCGCCTTCTACTAGCCTTTTTCTTCGTGATATTTAGCACAAGTTAATCAAGAAGTGACGATTTTGTTCTCTTTGACTTGTTGGATGGAAACGGTGCTTTATTTGCAAATGTTTTATGCCATATTCCAATTTTGAGCGCAAGATTAATTTGTAACTTTGCATGGAAACATAGCTAATGATTAATAGTTGTTTATTTTTATTCCATGCCATGTCAGCATCTTAGGCTATTTTTATGGCAAAAAATAAAAATACAATAAATCCCAGTAAACAAGATTTTTACATTAACACATGCACAATGGAGCACAAAACCAGTCTAGAGTATATTTGTAGTAATAGTCAAAAATACATTGTTTGGGTCAAAATTATCAATTTTTCTTTTATGCCAAAAATGTTTAGGATATTAAGATCATGTTCCATGAAGATATTTTGTATATTTCCTACCGCAAATATAATTTTTGATTAGTAATATGCATTGCTAAGAATTCATAAAATGTTATTTTCTCAATGTTTCGATTTTTTTTGCACCAGATTTTCAAATATTGTCCAAACCATACATCAATGGAAATATTATTTATTCTGCTTTCAGATGATGCATAAATCTCAAAATGTATACAAAAAAAAATTTACACTTATGACTGGTTTTGTGCTCCAGGGTCACATCTGATAATTCAAATACATTTTCTGGCTAAATTAGCATATACTAAACTCCTTAAGTGAGTTCTAGCTAATGATGAATGATGATGTCTGCAATGCTTTAGCATTAAAAACACTCACCTCCTGTTCAACATACTGCAGAAGGTAGACCCAGCCGTTGAAGTCTTCAGGATTATCCTCCACCACTTTAAAGAGCCGCTCGTAATCTGCCGGAAGCCCAGGCTCTTGTGCGGCGGATGCGTCTGCATCTGCGTCTGGTTCCACCGCTTCTTCTGCTGGTTCTTTAGGAGCGTCTTCCAGCTCCATATTGGAAGGGCTCTCCGAGTCGCCCGCTTCGGCCGGCTTGGCCTCGTCCTGCTGTCCGTTCGGCTCCGTCTGCTGCCCGAGGCTCTCCGCACCGGGGTCTGAAGGACTGGCTGTGAGGTCGATGTTCTCCGCTGCAGATTTCAGGTGCTCCACGGAGTACAGCTGGTATTGTTCTAACGCAGACGGCTGCTGGATCTGCTCGTACTCGTTGCTTTCCGCCTGAGGAGGAGCCGGTGTCCAGTCGGTCGAGGTCGGGTCTGTGCCGTAATCGGCCCCGGTGCCCTCCATATCAGGAGCATCCCCGTTATCAGGGGCATTCGTGTCCAACATCCCGGTCATGGGCTCACCTGAAACAAACACACGTGTAAGTCTGATCATCTCATTAGTTAAGCTGGCGATGTAAAATCAATGACTATTTACAGGGTTTCTGCTGGCTTTATGAAGGTGAAATTGCTCACAATAACGACTGTAAAATATATTTAAATTTATAAACCGTACTGACTGGCGTTTTAGTGCACTTCCTGCAAATATGCAACTAATTAAGGGTCTTAATTAAATATGTGCAGGTTCATATGATTAGTGCAGATTGTCACATGACCAGAGCTGTTTAATTCCTGTTTGCACCTTGACCCCATTAAAGCTTCAAAACAATAGGCTAGTAAAGTATGTTAATATAAAGTTATGGCAAATATTTTTGGTGCACATTATCTTTAGGGTGTCTAGTATTAATATGCATTCACAAACATCTTGACGGTCTGGGATAACAGTGAATTTAGGAATACAATATAAATACAAGTTGTATACTGGAATGATTATTATTGGTTATTTCAATGGGTTACTAATGACACATCATTTGGATATTTTCATGTTTGGGAGAAATTAGTGTTTAAACGGGTTAATTGTAAATGTCTAGAGCACAGTAGCTATGTTTCTTTCACCCTAATTTATGCGCATTTTTAAGTAGGTGTGGCATCAGATATGTGCAGATATGAGGGATGGAAATAGGGCTGTCAAATTGGCTGAAATATTACAAAAATTTGAATTGTATTCATAATATAGGCATAAATTCATTTAGGAAAAAAAGCGTTTGTCTTCTCTCCTGAGGCCACATCGAGCTAAATATTACCAAATGCACGTTTCTTCTAAGTAGAGCTGGGCAATATGAGCAAAAATTTATATTTCGGTATTTTTGGGCTGATTTGCGGTATACGGTACATATTTCTGTATTTGGATTCAACAAATAAATAAAGTGAATGTAACAATGTAGGCACATATAATGTGCATTAACCAAAAACTCTTTAATTTCTCAGAAAACAAGACTTCATGTGTTCATTTAGCATCTCCAGTAACGTTTATGTATCTTGATTTTAATATGCTTTACAACATTTGTACTATAAAACAAGGCAAATACTGAGAAAGAGGTTAATTTTTAACTCATGCAACATTTAATATCACGACTTTATGAATTTAAGATCTCAATTTAAGGCCTATTTAACCATAAACAAAAGGCTATGATATAGACTTGGCTATAAAATGCTAACTTTAGTTGTGAATTATTCAAATGCATATCATTACGCCTAATTTGCATACGTTTTAAGCTTTGCGCTGCTAAAGATACTCATGTGTTTTCGACAATTTCGGTCAGTTTGAACAAATCTGCAAACTCCGTACAAACGCGTGCAGGGAGAAATAACGAAGGACTTGTTTACGGTTAACGTTAAATCGCGTTTCCTGTTTAAACGACACACGATGACTCGTCGAAGTTAGTTAGCGAACGCATGCGAGTATTAAACGATCAAAACACGTTCGGTGGGATTTTAAAAGTTAATTAGTTTCATAACCAGCACAACGTGTTATTAAACTGTGGACACGGTCTGGTTTTGGCCTGCTCTCTTCGCATGCTAGGCTAGCTAAACGGCTAACAAACCGACGCCGCTCGTTTACCTCAGAGCTTTCTAGACACAAACGCGCGCGAATCGCGGGAAATCTACGGCGGGAAGGATACTCACCAGATTCTTCCATGAAACTGGGTTTTGACGGCAGATATTTTCACAACTTCTTCGAAGTTTACACGGTTGATAACATGTGGTCAAACGGCACCCGTTTGCGTCTCGCAACGAGAGAAGGACGCGAATGTTTTGCGCATGCGCACTGCGCCACGAAACTCACAACACCAGTGACGTCACTCCTCGGTTACCAATAGGCCCACAAAAGTCATACGTGTCACAATTTAATAATTTGATATTTATTTGAAATACCTTACGTCTAATCATTATCTTTTTAACTATGTGTTGGGGGAAAAACAACCATAACTGAAATAATCTGGATTGTAAACTTGTAAAAAAGTACGTTTATTTTATTACATTTTATTTTTCAAAACTGTGAGGAACAAAATGGGTTACACTTTATTTTAAGGTGTCTTTGTTATAATGTAATTATGCATTTAAGTACTGAGTCATATTAATTAACTACATGTATGGTTAGGGTTAGGCCTTGGGTTACTGAGTTGCATGTATGAATAATTAATTATTATTATATTAGTAGGTACATGTAACGTGTAACAAGTTAAAATAAAGTGTTATCAAAAATTTGATGTAAAAAAAATATATTTTTTCTCCCGTAGAAGAAACAGGTTTCCATAATTTACAGTATTTCATTACTATAAAAATAAAATTCCCATGTAAACTAATTTTGAAACAATATAACCAAACTGTGTTGAATCATTTACTTTTACTTTTTAGTAATTTAGCAGATGCTTTAATCCAAAGCGACTTACAAATAACTAAAACTATAAGTTAAAACTCTATAAATACTATATATACACATATTTAAGAAAATGGAGGAATTAAATAAAATGAGAAAGGCATACAACAACATTTCAAAACTAAACATTTAAATGAAAACAAAAAATAAAGCTAAAACTATTCAAAATATAAATTTATTCAGAGTATAAATATGATTCTAACGTGACACTAAGCCAAACACACATACATATATATATATATAATTTCATTTGCATGTAGTATGTTGAAGTAAAATTACTAAAATAACTCCAATTTATTCAAACTAAACTAAAGAAAATATCTATAAAGACATAATAAATTCATACATAATTTAACATTTTAATTGTTAAATAACCTCAAACTCAAAAAACACGCACATTTGAAGCCAATAAAGCTATCTGATCTGAATTTAATAATAAAACCTGACATCATGTTGGTGTATTTAAGAGTATAAATGGAAATGCATTTCTGGTGTTTCAGATTCTGGGTTTTATGGATGTAAATGCATTTCTGGTGTTTCAGATTCTGGGTTTTATGGATGTAAAATTTATTTTTTAGTTCGGGGTGTATAATATAAAGGACCAAATGTAAAGGCAAATCTATATTTGAGTCCTCTTATAAAGTGAATTATTTCAAAATAAAACCAAAATGTGTTTGCTGCACGTGGAAGTCAGTTCTTGTGAGATAAAATATGCAAATATGCATGTATTTATAGGTCCGTGTGGTGTTTATTTAAACGAGGCATTTTTTGAACTCGATGTGACGTCATGAGTCCCGCCCCTTCGACGTCACATGGTGCCACTGAGACGCAAAAAGTCCCTCAGTGGACGTGGGCGAGCGTTAAAAACGTTTTTATTTATTTTTATTTAACGTTTTGAAATATTTTAACGGTATTTTAACGCCACAATTGTGTTCTTCCGCGTCTCAATGGGTCCATTTAATTCAGATCGGGCTTGACTCGTGGTACTACGGCGAAGGACCGCGCGCGCGCGTCTTATGAATATTAATGAGCTCATGCGTCCGTTGCTGGAATCATACCCAAAAAATGTGCCGTTGTTTTTATAACCAATATCAGGTGTATTTGACAACAATTTAGAAAACTAGCTAGAAGAGTAGAAATGCAAAGAAAAATAAATTTACAATCCAAGCATTTTGCAGACGCTTTTATTCAAAGTGACTGAAGCAATCAAAACAACAAACGAGTAAATAATATGTAAGTGCTGTAATACGTCTCAGTTAGCGTAACGCAGTACACAAAGCACGTTTTTTTTTAATAATTAATAAAATCAGAATAAGTAGATATAATAGAAATTGAATTGAGAGTGCTAGTGGGTCAAGTGTAGAAAATAATAAATAAAAATATAAGTTATTATTATTATGTAACTTAAGGCGAATTATTTAATACATGAATATTAACGAAGTCTAATCGCGTAACGTTAGTTCCGTGATCCCAAAGTATCAAAGGCGAGTCTGTTGAATATTAACCGCGCCCTTGCTGACGCAGCCACCGTCTGTCCAATAGCAAACACATACGTCATGAATATTAATGAGAGAGAGCCTTCGCCGTAGTAGGACGCGAGCGCTCGAATGTCAAATGGCGCAGTGCGCCTGAGCAAGAAAGAGAGGAAGTGGCGGGTGAAGCAGCTCCGCACCTTTTCCGGTAACACCGACAGCAGCACGGCCGGGACCGAAAGAGCAACCGGAGAGGAAACAGAAGGGACCGAACCGAGCCGCGGGCGCGCGAGAGGGGGGCTGTTATATGAGGTAAATCGGTAGCGCGTGCCTACGCGTTTATATGAGTAGTACACGAAGCGAAACTATAAAAGTAAAGTTGTGTTTGACACCCCTCCCTTTTCTCATCCGCTTTCTCTTGTGTTTCAGGGACGGAAGAAGAGAAACTAAGGATGAATGACTGACGTTTGACGTTGTTTTGTGACCTGAAGCCGTCTGAGGGGAATGAGCGCGAAAAAAAGGCGACCCGACAGCCGGTACACAAGAAGGAAGTCTGAGGAAAAAAGAAAGGCCTGTCACAGATATAAACACATATGATTATAGGACGATTTTTCCTGATTTTTGAGGGTTGTTTGCAGTACTGTATGAGTTTTGCCAAACCTACAAAGTTTAAGTGTTTTTCTGAGTGATTGTCGCTGCAAAACCAAACTGTTCCTGCAATAAACCTAATATATGCACAGCCAACAAGATGGGGAAGATGCTTTCGAAGATCTTTGGCAACAAGGAGATGAGAATATTGATGCTTGGACTTGACGCGGCGGGAAAGACGACAATCCTTTACAAACTCAAACTGGGACAGTCGGTCACCACCATCCCGACAGTGGGATTCAACGTAGAGACCGTTACGTACAAGAACGTCAAGTTTAACGTCTGGGACGTGGGCGGGCAGGATAAGATACGTCCACTTTGGCGGCACTATTACACCGGCACCCAAGGCTTGATCTTCGTAGTGGACTGTGCGGATCGCGACCGGATCGACGAGGCTAGACAGGAGCTGCATCGCATTATTAACGACCGCGAGATGCGCGACGCAATCATCTTGATCTTCGCCAACAAGCAAGACCTGCCGGATGCCATGAAGCCGCACGAGATCCAGGAGAAGCTGGGTTTGACCCGGATCAGAGATCGGAACTGGTACGTTCAGCCGTCCTGTGCGGCGACGGGCGACGGACTCTACGAAGGGCTCACCTGGCTCACCTCCAATTACAAATCCTAACGCGAGCGGGCGAAGACGCGCCAAACTAGAAGCAATTAACCAATAACTCTGGTTTCTCAACTAAATCTCACGAAAGTGCGTTTAAATAGTACGCTGAATTAAAACTTGTGGTATTGATGCGCTAAAATGGACTTTGCGCTATGCGATGGGTATCATACGCGAAAACTGCGCATTATATGCACACTATGGCTATAGTAATGAGCATCTCGTTAGTAAAGACGGTTCTGTGATTAGCGTTAAATCAGTAGAAATTCAGCGTAGATCAAGCTACGCAATCTCACGTTCACTATCGCATGCGATTCATCTGCGATTATGCGCGCAAATTGCGTAGCTTGTCCGCGATCTACGGCTCTGTGATTAAATGGCGCTTCATTTGAAAACAGCTGATGGAGATTTACTAACTTTACTAACGAGATGCGCATTACTATGCATGCAGCCCTAATAAATTCGATATCAAATGCACGGGAAAACTGCGTTTTATATGCACGGCAAATAAGTTCGTATCATATATATATATGCCAAAAACTAATTTTTGCACATCAATACCACGAAGTTTTTATTTGGCGTACTATACGCATTTACGAGACTGTCTGTGAACTTTGGTTTCATCTTTGATTTCGTTGACAACTTTTCTTTCATTCGCACTCCTCCGGTTACATCGATAAAGTATTACTTTCAGAAGCTGTTGGGTCGTTTTCCCAGAAAAATAAGTTTTGTGTCTGAAAGATCTGCTTTGTCGGTCCTAAAATGGCAGCTTGTTTGTTTACCTCTGTGCCATTACGTTTAACGAATGTATGGGGATAATGGCTTTGAAATAACGCACCGGTCCAAGCAGAACGAAGAAACTGTCCGATTCAATCTTGGCCTTTTCTACACGTTCTCCTGGTGATGCCAAGCAATGAAAACAGCATCATCTCGAGTGTTTCTGATCCAATCCAGCCGGCTTAACCCGTTTCTGGTTCTCCTCGAACCGCACAAATCACACCAAGCCTCTTTTTCTCTGACTAAATTAATGCTTTGTTTTTATTATGTTGACATATTTGTTATGCTGAAGAAATAATAAAATCTATATATATATCCAGGATTATGTGATTGCATCTTCTTGAGGTGGAGGAACGGGGTTTCTGCGGGTCTTAACGGGTGTTAATTTCATAAATTGGGACCTGAAAAGGCCCAAAATTCATGAAAAAAACTAGATTTTATGATTAAAGTTGGAGAGTTGAGTTGGTTTAAGTAGATTTTTCTCACTCCGTTTGCAGATTTGTTCTTGTTTTAATTCTAAACTCACTTCATTTTGATACATTTCTCAACAAAAATTAAAGTTTGTTATTTTGATTCTCCAATAAATGTATTATGATTTATGTTGAGGGTGCAGTGATATTATTTCCCTCGTGTTTTACCTCCATTTAATGCACAATAAAGATGGAAAAGTCTTGTTTTCTGAGAAACTGATCAAAACCAAGAGAGTTAATGCTTAAAACATGAACAAATATCTCAAATATGAGATATGAAAACTAGTTTTGCCCTTGAATTAAATCGATTGCTTTTGAGACCGTCTCTGTCAAATCCAGGCTAAAGTCTCTAAATGAGATAACGAGCATCAAAGTGTGATTTCTTCCATTCATTTCACTAAAATGTCGATCTTTGGCTTGACCTTACTCGGTCAATATTACTGATATAAAGGGTTAAAGTTCTTTATTATATGAAGGATGGCTTTTTATAGAAAACAGCAAATCACAAAAGCTGGGTTTTCACAGAGAGGTCACAATTGTTCCTGAATTAATAATCATAAACGGATTAGTTTCTCAGAAAACAAGACTTATTGTCATTTAGGTATCTTGATTTAAGGATCTGAAAACAAGGCATGGATACTAACGAAGAACATCAGTGTAAAACAGAGCTTGTTTCTCGTGTTTTCCCTTCAGTTTACTCCTCAAATGTTGTATTTTTGGTCTTTAAAAGTGTGAGATTTCCTGCAGAGCTGTGTTCAAGAGGAACGATTAAACTCAGATGAGCTTTATTTGTCACTTACACAATTATACAGAGTATAACCAGCAGTGAAATGTGTTCTCTGCATTTATCCCATCCAAGTGCGCACACTCACACACACACACAGTAGTGAACATACACACACACACACACACAGTAGTGAACACATACACACACACACAGAAGTGAACACACACACACACACACAGAAGTGAACACACACAGTAGTGAACACACACACACACACAGTAGTGAACACACACACACACACAGAAGTGAACACACACACAGAAGTGAACACACACACAGTAGTGAACACACACACACAGTAGTGAACACACACAGTAGTGAACACACACACACACACACACAGTAGTGAACACACACAGTAATGTACAACAACGCACACACACACACACACACACAGTAGTGAACACATACACACACACACACATTAGTGAACACACACACACACACACACACAGTAGTGAACACATACACACACACATTAGTGAACACACACACACACACACACACACACACACACACACACACACACACCTGGAGCAGTCGGGGGTTTGGTGCCTTGCTCAAGGGTCTCACCTCAGTCGTGGACAATTCCTGCCGGAGCCGAGATTCGAACCCACAACCTCGGGTTACAAGTCCAGCACTCAATCCCGTGGCTCTAACAGATAGAAGCAGCTGCAGACAGATCTCTGAATGAACGATGACCTGCTGTTTCTCTCAGTTTTCACTCGCGATGAGCGATCTGTGACGTTCTGCTGATGATGCTCATCACAAGAGCTTCTGTAACGCTGCTTTATATATTTGAGTACGTGACCCGGGACCACAAAACCAGTCATGAGAGTTATGCATCATCTGAAGATTAATAAATCATATTTCCATTGATGTATGGTTTGGACAATATTTGAAAATCTGGTGCAAACAAATCTAAATATTGAGAAAATCATCTTTAAAAGTTGTTTGAATTCATTCTTAGCAATACATATTACTAATCAATAATGAAGTTATGATATATTTACGGTAGGAACATGATCTTAATATCTAATGATTTTTGGCATAATAGAAAAATCTATAATTTTGAGTCATATTGTTGGATATTATACAAATACACCCCCAGCGACAGGGTCAGATATTAAACTTCAGATATTAAAATGTCAGCAATATTCATATCTCATATTTGAATTTTTATTGCATAATGAATCTCATGAAAACATTCAGTTCATATTTAATTCTTCAAATCAAAAGATTTCACTTCATAAAAATAAGCTCATTTAAATACTTTGTATTGTTACATTATTTTCGCAATTAAACACATTTCTCACACCATAATTCATAAATTGGAAATAAAATAAATGCAGTGCAATAAATGCTTTTAAGATGCATACATAGTTTTAAATTATTATTATATATTTTATTATTTGCTTGCATTTTTCACTGAAAGAAATTATTGTGGAAGCTATTTTCTCTCAGAAATTGCTGGTAAATTTCACACAATTATTAATAAATGGCTAGTAAATTTGTTTTGTCATCGTGCAAAGCAATAGACCTAAACTAGTTACTACTAAGTTAAGCTAAGCTAAGTTAAGAGTGTGTGTGTGTGTGTGTGTGTGAGAGAGAGAGAGAGAGAGTGTGTGTGTGTGTGTGTGTGTGTGTGTGTGTGTGTGTGTGTGTGTATATAATTTTATTTTGAGGACCAAAAATGCCTTTTCTGGTTCTATATTTGGTGAATTATAATGACCCTTCAGGACAGTTCCTGGACATCATTTACTGTCATCTGCGGTGCTTCTGCAAACTGAATCCCATCAGAGACACTGCTGCTGGTTTCCTAGGGACCCTCGGTAGTGTACGCGCCGCTCTCCCGCACAGGAAGTGTTTCTTTGAACTCTGTTCTATAGCAGCACACACTCAGACAGGAAGTGGTCCTGAGCTGCACTTCCTTCCTTCCTGCTGATGGAATGCTGCACACGTGCTATAGTTCATTATTCTGAATGAACTGAACCAGAAACTGATGACCTTTGCTCACATACTTGTCCAGACGTTCTCCCGGCTTTCCAAATGGAGTCAACAGACACCTTTACCTTCCCATCATGCACTGGGAGTTCAAAAAGATAAAAAAGATCATTGTTTTAATGACTTAATTTGGTTCTGTTGCGTCTGTTTTCATGTGTTTATGCCTGAAGCATGAAGAAAAGACGTTCTGTTTACTCTTCTGCATATGCAATAAATCTGAAACATAATTCCTCCCATATGCTCATAATAACTCATCCATCACAGCAAACACACAGCTTGAATATGAATATGAAACAAGCTCTTATGCACGCTCACCTGTCAGTATTTATTCATATGCACTTCGTTCAGAACTTGTATGTCAGTGAAACATGTCTTGTCTTCTCCAGATGTTAACTGATGGACTGTGGATTATTGTGATGTTTTTATCAGACTCTCGTTCTGACGGCACCCATTCACTGCAGAGCATCCACTGACTCTCATTCTGACGGCACCCATTCACTGCTGACTCTCATTCTGACGGCACCCATTCACTGCAGAGCATCCACTGACTCTCATTCTGACGGCACCCATTCACTGCAGAGCATCCACTGACTCTCATTCTGACGGCACCCATTCACTGCAGAGCATCCACTGACTCTCATTCTGACGGCACCCATTCACTGCAGAGCATCCACTGACTCTCATTCTGGACGGCACCCATTCACTGCAGAGCATCCACTGACTCTCATTCTGACGGCACCCATTCACTGCAGAGCATCCATTGACTCTCATTCTCTGACGGCACCCATTCACTGCAGAGCATCCATTGACTCTCATTCTGATGGCACCCATTCACTGCAGAGCATCCATTGACTCTCATTCTGACGGCACCCATTCACTGCAGCGCATCCAGGAAAAGAAGCAGACAGACCCTTGATGTCTATTAATTAAACAAACGCTGAAGAGGCATTAAACACTCACTTTATGAATCACTGGCTATCAAACAGTGACTACACACAGATATCAGAAATATAACCACAACAGCAGGCGAAAGAACTCAAACATATATGAATTATTATATATTTCAGTAAGTTAGTCACTTTGACCGAGCACTGATGTGTGATTATAAACAGGAGGTCCTCTGGGTAACTAATCATTTACAGTTAGTAATACTTCAAATGTAATTAGAACCACTTAAGCAACATAAAAGAAATGTGTGTGTGTGTGTGTGTGTGTGTGTGTGTGTGTGTGTGTGTGTGTGTGTGTGTGTGTGTGTGTGTGTGTGTGTGTGTGTGTGTGTGTGTGTGTGTGTGTGTGTGTGTGTGTGTGTGTGTGTGTGTGTGTGAGAGAGGTGTGTGTGTGTGTGTGTGTGTGTGTGTGAGTGTGAGAGTGAGTGTGTGTGTGTGTGTGTGTGTGTTTGTGAGAGAGTGTGTGTGTGTTTGTGTGAGTGTCTGTGTGTGTGTGTGTTGTGTGTGTATGAGAGTGTGTGTGTGTGTGTGTGTGTGTGTGTGTGTGTGTGTGTGTGTGTTGTGTGTGTGAGAGAGTGTGTGTGTGTGTGTGTGTGTGTGTGTGTGTGTGTGTGTGTGTGTGTGTGTGTGTGTGTGTGTGTGTGTGTCTGTGTGTGTGTCAGTGTGTGTGTGTGTGTGAGAGTGTGTGTGTGTGTGTGTGTGTGTGTGTGTGTGTGTGTGTGTGTGTGTGTGTGAGTGTGTGTATGTGTGTTTATATATATATATATATATATATTAGTGCTATAAACGATTAATTTTAAGAAAAATATGTTATGTTTATATATGATATATATTCTATACATAACATAAATTATATGAATGTAAATACATGTAAATATTTTCAAAATATATACATGCATGTGAGTGTGTTTATAAATACATAATAAATATACACAATACACATATATTCTGCAAACAAAACCTTTTATTTTGGATGAGATTAATCGTTTATAGCACTAATATATAAACTACAACTACAAAAACAGAGAAAACACACCAAAACATCAAAACTTTAACTAAAATCAAAATGAAAACAAAATAACAGAAAACATAAAAACAAAACTGATTTAAAATATTAATATAAAATATTACAAATATGCCTGTAGTGATAATGGTAACTTAAGCAAAAATAAGTTTGTTTAAAGAAAACACTTGTCACTTATGTTTTATTTTATTATATGAAAATAAAAAGCACACAGAAAAAGGTTCTTTGTTCTCTGTATACAAAGCACATAACCCAAGTTTACATGGTTTACAATTAAATAACCTTTTATGAACTATAACTGCTTGGAGTATTTCCTCTTTAACTGGAATGTATATTTAATAAGCATTTGTACAGTTTCTTTCTATTTTGTGATGCCATGACTACTGTAGTATTTGATTACACCCCTTCCATCACTTCTAAAGCTATGTTTAGCGTCTGCTTTATGATTCATATTCGATTATGTTCGACTTCAGCATCAGTTTTACACTGACGTAATGCTCAAAGGCAATCCGGGACACGTGACTGAGCGCGACGCGGAGGGGAGCGCGGGAATCCCAGAGTCGTGAATGAAAACATAAAGTTCACTTTAATCCTTCAAGACTTTCGGATAAAGAGGCTAGTTGAGTGTATGTCACAAAATCAATAATATTTAATTATTTTGTACGCGGAGAGAAAGTCGGTTAAAGGCGTGTTACTGCGCGTCCCCCCCGCCGCGCGCATGGTACAGTCCACTCCGCCGCGAGCCGTTCTTTGATCCGCCACCGCGCTCAGTTCTGGAGCAGATGAACGGATTCGGTCCGGATTTTCACGTTTTACGAGCCATGCGCTCGCGACTGGCGCTGTGCGGAGATTGACGCGCGTTTTCCGTCTAAACCAGTGTGTTTGAGAGACTCGCGCGGATTCCAGGGCTCGATCCGCGGACCGGAGTTAACGGAGCGCCGGTCCCATGTTGCAGCCGAACCAACACGACCACGACCGCTCCAAAGATCCGGTAAAATACGGAGAACTGCTGATTCTCGGGTGAGTGCTTCGCGTTTACTACGGATCCGCGTTTACCGAGCGTTTACACGCGAGCTTGAGTTGAATGAATTAAATAATCGGCGTCTATTAAACCGATTATTGAGCATATTTCCATCACATGTACATTCAATACTAGTCTATAAATGATGATTGTTGTTATTAACATCACTAGCATCTCCATTAGTCATCGTGGTTGTGGTTAACCAGTGCATTAGTGTTCAGGAAGGAGGCCAGTGGGAGTGAACCAGTCAATAAAGTTGTTAACTAGTACTACTAGTCCAAAAATAGCTTTAATGTAGATAAATATAAATAACAAATAAATAATATTTTATCTTTATTATGGCATATTTACATCACATTTACGTTATTACTATTATTATGTCAAATAAAGTTGTTAACTAGTACTACTAGTCCACTGATATTTAAACCAAAAATAGATTTAATGCAGATAATTATAGATAAATAACAAATCAATAAAATCTTAACTTTATTATGGCATATTTACATCACATTTACGTTATTACTATTATTATTATGTCAAATAAAGTTGTTAACTAGTACTACTAGTCCACCGATATTTAAACCAAAAATAGATTTAATGTAGATAAATATAAATAAATAACAAATAAATAAAATCTTATCTTTATTATGGCATATTTAAATAACTTTTACATTGTTACTATTATTATGTCAAATAAAGTTGTTAACTAGTACTACTAGTCCACGATATTTAAACCAAAAATAGATTTAATGTAGATAAATATAAAATAAATAACAAATAAATAAAATCTTATCTTTATTATGGCATATTTAAATAACTTTTACATTGTTACTATTATTATGTCAAATAAAGTTGTTAACTAGTACTACTTGTCCACCGATATTTAAACCAAAAATAGATTTAATGTAGATAAATAAAATAAATAACAAATAAATAAAATCTTATCTTTATTATGGCATATTTACATCACATTTACGTTATTACTATTATTATGTCAAATAAAGTTGTTAACTAGTACTACTAGTCCACCAATATTTAAACCAAAATAGATTTAATGTAGATAAATATAAATAAATGACATAAATAAAATCTTATCTTTATTATGTCATATTTACGTTATTACTATTATTATGTTAAATAAAGTTGTTAAGTACCAGATATATATGTACAGACATATGTGTAGAGCACTGAAACAGACGTAATAATTTTTATAAATTATTTCGAAAATACTTACATATAAAATATTTGTGGATATCCGCGTGTGTTCTGGGTGTCCTGTTTCAAGTAAGCTCTGAAGTATGCTTGGTTTTAAGGCTATGCATTTACTCACTTACTACCCCTCGATCAAACCAGATATAGCCCTTACTCTGCCGTGAAGCATAAACTAAGAAGGGAGACCGATATTTACAGAGGATTCACCCTTACTGTTATGATACCAAACATGTCCATACATTGTAGAAAAATAATAATAAAACCAAAACAAAAATTATTGGAGTATGTTTTATAAGAAAATATTTCAATATTTCACATCCAAATACAATGTGTTATACAGGTTCTATGTAATTAATGTAATATGTAATTACCAGCAATGAGCCAGCAACTGATTTATTTAATTAATTAATAAAAATGTATACAGTAAAACAAATTTTTAATTGTGTTTTGTAAATAAAATATAATTATTGAAGTGAATATTTACAACAAAAAAATTCAGTATTTCAGTTCTTCTATGCTTAATTCAGTTACATGGCTTTCTTTACAGTATATACATATTTACAGACCTGATGGAAATATTTTACAATTTACAATATTAATAAATTAAGATTTTTTTTCTTTTTTGTACATAAAATAAGTAAGTTTTACAAAGAAATCACTATTTTAATTTTACATTTACTTCAATGTGCCATTTCTGTGAGATAAATGATATTAATAACAACTTCTGGCGAATACAGTGTCTTTATCAATGTAGATGATGGTTGCACTAATGCGATATGACGCTTGTATCCAAAAGCAACTTGCAATTTAATAGAGGAACATAAGTAATTAATCAAACATATTCAGAGTTCAATCTCACAAATAAAGGACCGATTGTTCCCCTTTTCACCAGCAGGAACCAAAAATGGCTTTGGTGTGAAAACCCTTTCAGAGTGTATAACAATGTCAGCTGTGTTAGAAATGTTTTATTTGGGTTGATGAATCAGCCAATCAGGCGCCGGCATCGGCTGGACGATGGCCAGATATGCCAGATTCATCATGAGCGATATTTAACAGAACGTATGTTCCCATATTTGTGTCATATGCGATATTTACAGAACATAGTCTGCATTCCTCCGCTCTAAACCCAGATCACAACACTTCATATTTACAGAATGATATGGATTTAGTTGTTCTTATGCTTTCTATTAATATGAATTAATATATGCCACTTGAGAGCAGTTTGAGATATTTACAGAACGATGTCTATTTACAGAACATTATGTATTTACAGAACTATCTGTATATTACAGAAGTGATCAAACTGAACCATATGTCTTCAAATATATGACTTCTTCATTAAAGAATATAGTGGAAAATCCTTTATAGTGGAAAAGAATTTACAAATGTAAACTCTTTCAATAAAATGTTAAAGGTTACCACTGCATCCGTCTGAAAAAAGGGGTTGATTTATAATTATTTTCAGATACTCTTATTATAAAAGAACTTTATTACTGTATATACTTCTAACCATGGCTCGATATTTACAGAACAATTTTGATATTTGCATAGAACGATATAATCTGATATTTACAAAATATATTTGGGAGCATATTTACAGAACGATATGCGATAATTGCTGTGGTGACCTCTACAGTTCTCTGCAGAACGTTCAAGAATTACTGCACAGCATATGCCATATTTACAGAGCGATGTGGCATATTTACAGCAGCTTTTATTTCGTCTAAGTGTGCTTTCTGAGCCCGATACCAAACGAACTTTAGCCTGTCTAAGGGTCGCTCACATATCGCATCTAAAAACGCATGGAAAATTGTTACAGCTTCCTTTTTCCCAAAGCGCCGGGCGGTTGCGCGAGGGCGTTTGTCGTTGCAATATGACTGAATTTACCATGACTGAATTTAATAATGTTAAAACAACAAAACCATAGAGAAAACATAACTCGCTACTCTTGACTGAAAAAAACAATACAGTTACTTTAATAGGAATCAATCTATAGTGTTTTATTTTTATTAATTGTTCATTCAATTTCTTGAATGCTCCTACTAAATATACCTGATAATTAAACACTGTTAAGATATTATGTGTAGTTGTAATGTATTTGTTCTTATTTTTCATAACAAAGATAAAATAATGACAAAGATTTTTATCTTCACTTTGGCCTAAATATCCACCATTCTTATTTATATTGTGTTTCCTTGAAAGGCTTTGTCTTTATAATAGGGAAATTAGTTTGGCAGTACTGCTCAGACAAACTGGTAAACTAACATGACAAAGAACTGTGATAAAATTGAAATGTCTAAAAATACAAATTGATATGATGCCATATCGCCCACCTACTTGGAACTGACCGGTTTTGTGACCGCACTTGCACAAACTGCATTGAAATCATTTTCCAAAATTTAATTTGTGTGGAATATTACCAAGTCTGTAAACAGCCATTAACAGCCAGAGCGCTGAAGACGGACACAAAGAACATCAAATACTGTAGCAGCCTGAGCAAGCTCAACGTCCTCTATGTGAAATATAGAAAGGAAATCCTAAATATTGAATTGGGGGTCTATATGAATGTATTTCTGAGGGGAACTGTTTTGAGAAAAGTTTAAATGACATTTTCTTCTCATCTTGCATGTATAAAAACAAAGCACTGCAGCTTAAGGATCAGGTTCAATGAAGCTTGTAATCATCAGGAAGGATGTTGCCCGCCTTCTGCTCAATTGGCGGTTGTGTTCCTTAATATTCAGTGGTCTGCATGTGTTAAACTTGTGGTTCTTGAATTAAGTTGAAAATTTACCAGTGCTAAAAAGTTAATTTTAATTTCTAAAATATAAGTTTTGGTTAAAAACTAATCAATGTATGTAAAGTAAAAATAATTATTGAAGTGTATCTGTATAAAAAAAAAAAAAAACATATCGTGCATCTACAATATCAATTAGTGACTTGACTTTGGTCCAGAGTGAGAACACCCTAGCAACCACATAGTGGCATGTCACTTTTATTTGGCTGAAACACACACATTGTCAGAATGTACATGTGTGTGTGTGTGTGTGTGTGTGTGTGTGTGTGTGTGTGTGTGTGTGTGTGTGTGTGTGAGTGTGTGTGTGTGTGTGTGTGTGTGTGTGTGTGTGTGTGTGTGTGTGTGTGTGTGTGTGTGTGTGTGTGTGTGTGTGTGTGTGTGTGTGTGTGTGTGTGAGAGTGTGTGTGTGTGTGTGTGTGTGTGTGTGTGTGTGTGTGTGTGTGTGTGTGTGTGAGAGAGAGAGTGTGTGTGTGTGTGTGTGTGTGTGTGAGAGTGTGTGTGTGTGTGTGTGTGTGTGTGTGTGTGTGTGTGTGTGTGTGTGTGTGTGTGTGTGTGTGTGTGTGTGTGTGTGTGTGTGTGTGTGTGAGAGTGTGTGTGTGTGTGTGTGTGTGTGTGTGTGTGTGTGTGTGTGTGTGTGTGTGTGTGTGTGTGTGTGTGTGTGTGTGTGTGTGTGTGTGTGTGTGTGTGTGTGTGTGTGTGTGTGTGTGTGTGTGTGTGTGTGTGTGTGTGTGTGTGTGTGTGTGTGTGTGTGTGTGTGTGTGTGTGTGTGTGTGTGTGTGTGTGTGTGTGTGTGTGTGTGTGTGTGTGTGTGCTGGACTTATCATGCATGCTCTTTCCTCTCGATATCCTCAAATCTCTGGAGTTTCCCGCGCGTCCAGCCCGAATCTGGCACCTGAGGCTCGTTCTGTGCTCGGCTCACAGTCTGGAGTGAATATCTACTGATTTATTAAAGTGAATCTGTTCATGACGACTCGTTATTCAATCATAATTGAGCAATCTGACCTTTACTCACCCTCATGTTGTTCTTTCCTCTACAGAGCATGAAAGTGATGCTGCTGTTTTCTGTGCCATCGATCTGGACAGACATTGTTGAGCTCTGAAAAACACCCTAAAACATCATATCAGAAGTTTATATTACTGTAATTTAGGAAAAAAAACATAGGGCAATAATATCCTAAAAATATGTTGAATATAAGATATGCATGCATGTGCATAAAATACAGGAAAATAAAATTAGTTTGCTTGCACCATGAATAACAAAAATAAAAATATAAATAAAAAACTATGTATATATATATATATGTGTGTAAAATATAAATTGTGCATGCTCATGTACATAAAATACAGCAAAATCTGTTTTTGTTTGGTTGAACCATGAATATGTAAATGTAAATATGCCATATATTAAAATACAGTACAATTATGTTTGTTCGCACCATGAATAACAAAAAAAATAAATATATATATGTAAAATATGCATGCACACATGTACATAAAATACAGCAAAATCTATTTAGTTTTCTTGCACCATGAATAACAAAAATAAACGTATAAAATTAATTTGCGCGCGTGTGAAATACGCTTCATTCGCGCGTAACATTCACTACACAACAGACGTGAATGCGCATCATGGGGGGGCTTCTACAGGCAGCTCCAGTCTCGTTGCTAACTTTATTCCTGTTTTTGTAAAAGTATGAAGTAGTATCGTACAGCTCCGGGTATCCACATACAACCACCATTAATTTGTCCTCCATTGTTGTTTGGGATTTTCTGCCTCCGCTCGTAATCACGTCACTGCTAGAGCAAGCTCCTGATTGGTTAACGCGGCGCGAATATCCGCCAAAGTTCAGATTTTTCAATTCGCGAATAGCTCGTCAAATGCCCCAAACGCTCAATTCACGCCGCCTCATTCGCGCGAATAGCGCCGCAGGATTGTCTATCGTGTCTTTGCATTGACTTAACATGTAAATCATTTCATTCACATCTGGTGTGAACGCACCTTTAGTTGTGATGTATGGTAACTCGTGCTATGATATAATGTCTGATGTGCTGTAAAGCATGTTGTGTTGGTGTGATGCAGGTATAATGGCTCTCTGCCCGGAGGAGACCGCGGTCGCAAGAGGAGCCGCTTCGCTCTTTACAGAAGGGCCAAAGCGAACGGCGTCAAGCCCAGCGCCGTGCACATCCTCAGCAACCCGCAGGACAGCAAGGTGCATGCTGCCTTCACGCTTTAGTGCATTGCACGCGGTGCATTATGGGATAGTGACGCTGCGTCTGACCTTTCGTTGCAGGCGGTTAACAGCAGGGGGCAGCACAGCATCTCCTTCACGCTCTCCAGGAACCAGACCGTGGTGGTGGAGTACTGCCATGATAACCACACAGACATGTTCCAGGTTCAGTCAATGTTTAAATACTGTTTCAGTTGCACAAAAAATTCTGTTTTAAAGTGGGTTATGGGTTTGGGAGTCTCTAACAACAGGTTCAGGTCAAAACAATATTTCGTTTTCTTATAATATGCTTTTATTTGTATCTTATTTGCTCTTAAATTATACATTTTTCCAAGCCCTGCCTCTGCGTGACTCTAATCTGCTCTGATTGGTCGAATTCATTTAAAGCAGAGCGCAGTGTTACATTGTGTTCAGCGTTACTGTGGAAACCGCTACAAATGTGACACCTAGTGGCAAATAATGAATTTGCATTTTCATTGACCAATGAGAAAACACCACCAAGTGGGCGGGGAATATGCTAATGAGTCATGATGACAGGGATTGGTTTTTAAAACGACTCGTTTCAATGATTTAGAGTCGACTTTGAGACGATAACTTTATACACGCAGCACTTTGAGGTTTAACACTCTGCAGGATGTTTTCATTATGAAATCTCATCTTCATAAATACATAATAAGGGCACTTTAAAAAAATCAGTCCAACATTTTTTTGCATTAACACACACACACACACACACACACACACACACACACACACACACACACACACACACACACACACACACACACACACACACACCACGCACACACACACACACACACACACACACACACACACACACACTCACTCACTCACTCACACTCTCACACACACACCTCACACACACACACACACACACACACACACACACACACACACACACACACACATATAAACAGAAACCACCGAGAAAATCTAAAAATAAAATAAAATATATTAATGAAAACAATACTATCTGAATGGTACTAAAGCAACACGTATAATCAGCACACGTCTGTTCATCATGCACCTTTATTCACTCAAAAGCATGAACATGGTAAAACACGTCTCTGAAATACCCCCGTGTCAAAGTGAGCCGATAATCTAACGCTGAGATGTGATGTGCTTGATGTCGCAGATCGGCCGCTCCACCGAGAGCCCCATAGACTTCGTGGTGACCGACACCCCGGAGGACCCAAGGAGAGCGAAGACTGCCCTCGCGCCCAGCACCATCTCCCGCCCGCTTGCAGGATCGTCTGCGACCGCAGCCCCCCACACCGCCCGCATCTACGCCCGGCTTGACTCCTCAACAACATCTTCCTCGGGGTCCGTGTTACAGACGATTATTAATACCAATAATAATAGTGTTAATAATGCCTTTTCAAATACTACCTTTCATGTAGCAGTTATAGTAGTGTGCGATATTGGAAAACAATATATCTTGATATTTTGGGGGATTTTCTCGCTAACGATAATTAGGCGATATTTGTGTTATTGTGCTGATATCTGACTACCGTGGAGTTTTTAATATTCTGCATATTCTGCGTGCTCGGCTCACATCAGTGATTAATTCATACTTTCATTGAAGTTTAAATAGATTTTTACCTTTTAATAAAGCAGTTTTTTCTAAAAGTACATATTTTGAGTCAAATTGTCTCACATGGGAGGAAAAAGCCAGTATTTCGAGACGTAAAGTCGCAAAGTTTATTCCTCACAACTCTGACTTAATATCTCGCAGTTATGAGAAAAAAGCTTGATTTGTGTGATATAAACAGAAAAGTTACATTTTTTAGATTTTATTCCATGGCATAAAAAAAAGAAAGATTTGCGTTTGTGACTCTTATAATCAAAATTCAAAAATATAAACATTTTAAGTTACATTTTTTATATTCTGTGTCAAAACAAGCTTTCATAGAGACCTCACTATTATTGCCAATTATTAATACAAATAATGATATTGTTAAAGTGCCCCTATTATGCTTTTTCAAATACTACCTTTCGTGTAGCAGTTATAGTAGTGTGCGATATTGGAAAACAATATATCTCGATATTTTGGGGGATTTTTTCGTCTCTTTCATAGAGACCTCACTATTAATGTGATGGATCAGCTATAAGCTTTAACAAAATCACATCAACAAAAAATATGGCGAAATATCAAAACATAATCCCATTCACATGGACACAGTTGGAGTATCCATATTACATTGCTCTAGCCTCTCAAACACACAGAGGACAACCTCTCTCTAGACAAGACATACACTGAATTTAAAGGAGGTGGCCAGCACCATTTAACAAAAAGGGGAGTAACAAAAAATTACAATTATACACAGACATGAACCACACAAATCCTGGAATTAACATAATACATTCAACTAAAATAAGAGCCGTGGATAACTTTAGTTAATGTAAATCGCATTGTGCTAGACAAAACTCACATTGACCAAGACATCACATTTTCCAATGTTCCCTCCAACTAAGCATAGTTGGTACATTCCTTCTGGAATCCAATAAAACAGCTCGTTTGAACCCGTTTGTTAGCAGTACACAGCACAACAGGTGCATTGTATTATCTAATCCTATTTTGTAATCTGTATTTTAATCACCTTTCAAGTCAAGAGAATTTTAACTGGTTTTAACGTTTAACGTAACCAAGCCCGTGCACTGACTCAGTAAAAATGACAATAACCAATGCAACAATGTGCTTGCTTTTATTGATCAGTGCAAAGATAGAAGATATATGTGGCCCTATGCATGGCCATCACGTACTATTTTTATCGTGCTTGAGCGTGGTATTTTTAAGGCATCATGTTGTTGTCCCCACATGTATGCATTAGGCAGCTTTCATGCACACAGAGATGCTTCTGAAGTGGATTTGTGCATCTTTACACAGCTCATCAGATGTGGCATGCATGCATTTACTCAGCAGATGCAGTTTAATCTTGCTTTCGTTTGTTAAACACCAAGCACAGAGCAGAAATGCATCCTATCAGTTCATGCACTTTCCAAACGGATGCATCTGTCACGCAGGAGAAAGCCACTAAATGGAAGAATCCGGACGGTCACATGGATGGACTGACGACCAACGGCGTTCTGGTGATGCATCCGCTGGGTTTCCCAGAAGAGCCCAAGCAGGGCTTGTGGAGAGAGATCTCGGTGTGTGGAGACGTCTACGCTCTCAGAGAGACCCGATCCGGGCCCATCCGCGGCCAGCTGGTAAACACCACAACTAACTAACCTCTGAACCAGTAACGGTTTCTAGTATAAACATTCTTCAAACAAAATGCTTTTTTACTCGACAAATAAAATGATTTAAGATATTGAGTAGTCTAACAATCTATTAATTGCATCAAAAATAAAAATGTTGTTTATATAATATACACGTATATTATGTAATTGGATCATTAATTCGAGAGATTTGTTTAAAAACACAAGGGGGGTGGCAAGGCTTGTGTACAGTCTATAAATTATGCAGATTATTTAGCAAAAGAAACCTTTGCAGGGTGATAAGACTACACTTCGTAATTTTCCCACTTATAATGCAGCCAACAATTATTTTTATTGCCGACTAATCTACCGATTATTTTTATTGCCGACTAATCTACCGATTATTTTTATTGCCGACTAAACTACCGATTATTTTTATTGCCGACTAATCTGTCGATTATTTTTATTGTCGCCTAATCTTCCGATTATTTTTATTGCCGACTAATCTACTGATTATTTTTATTGTCGCCTAATCTACCGATTATTTTTATTGTCACCTAATCTTCCGATTATTTTTATTGTCGCCTAATCTACCGATTATTTTTATTGTCGCCTAATCTTCCGATTATTTTTATTGTCGACTAATCTACCGATTATTTTTATTGTCGCCTAATCTTCCGATTATTTTTATTGCCGACTAATCTACCGATTATTTTTATTGTCGCCTAATCTTCCGATTATTTTTATTGTCGACTAATCTACCGATTATTTTTATTGCCGACTAATCTTCCGATTATTTTTATTGCCGACTAATCTACCGATTATTTTTATTGCCGACTAATCTACCGATTATTTTTATTGCCGACTAATCTACCGATTATTTTTATTGTCGACTAATCTACCGATTATTTTTATTGTCGACTAATCTACTGATTATTTTTATTGTCGACTAATCTACCGATAATTTTTATTGCCGAATAATCAATTGTTTATTTTTATTACCGAATAATCTATAAAAATGAACTAATCATCAAATGTAAAAAAAGAGGGGGGCAATGTAAAAAAATTTTCTGATAAAATAAATTAATAATAAAATGTAAAAAGTTTTAATGAATAAAAAGTCATTGTGATTTCCATTGAAAAATAAAAAACTTTTTTGTGATCCATTTATTTATTTATTTAGTAATTTAGCAGACGCTTTTATCCAAAGCGACTTACATACGAGGACATTATAGAAGCAATCAAAACCAACAAAAGAGCAACAACATGCGAGTGCTATTACACGTCCTGGTTAGCCGAACGCAGTACACGTAAAAGGTTGTTGTACCGCAGTAGTGATGTAAATAGCGGTAGGTTGGACTCAGTGAGAGATGTGTTGTGTTGCAGGCGCAGGGTGAGAGCAGCGCTCTACAGGACGGTTCTCTGGTGGATCTGTGCGGAGCGACGCTGCTCTGGAGAACGGGCGGACGGTCTGCTGAAGGCCCCGACCCTGCGGCACCTGGATGCCCTGCGTCTGAGCTGAACGCGCGCGGCCGCAGTGTCCGTGGGCCTGAGCACGCTAGCCTTCCCTAGCCTCCCCGCGAGCCGCAGCCTGGAGGAGCGCCAGCCCTGGGCCTACCTGAGCCGGCCCGAGGCCCGAGGCGCAGCAGCGAGGGCCCAGCGGCCGCGAGTGCCCGCTCTGCCGGAGCCTGGGGCCCTATGTGCCGCTGTGGCTGGGGGCGAGCCAGGCTTCTACGGACGCCGGGGCCCGACTCACGCCTTTGTGCCCTGCGGTCACGTGTGCTCCGAGAACACGGCTCGATACTGGGCGAGCGCCGCTGCCTCACGGGACACACGCCTTCAGACCCACCTGCCCCTTCTGCTCGGCCCGCTGCGCCGGCACGGGGTCACGCGCCTCATCTTCCAGGGCCCCATCGATTGATGAGGGCCAAGCGAGCCGAAAGGAGTCTGGGTTAGAAATATGCTGCCTTCAAGTCACATCAGTGCCGTTATTAAATATGATATGTGACCCTGGAGCACAAAACCAGCCATGAGGGTCTTTTTATTATTATTAAGATTTATGCATCAATCTGAAATGAATAATAATATTTCTATTGATGTATGGTTTGAAAATCAGGTGCTAAAAATCTAAATATTGAGAAAATCATCTTTAAAGTTGTTCAAATTAATTCTTAGCAATGCATATTAATAATCAATAATTACATTTTGATAAATTTACGGTAGGAATATCTTCATGGAACATAATATCCAATGATTTTTGGCTTGAAAGAAAAATGCATAATTTTGAGCCATACAATGTATTATTGGCTATTGCTACAAATATAGCTTATGACTAGTTTGTGCTCCAGGGTCAGATATGATATTTATGAAAAGTTTATAACATACTTTGGTTTAAATTTCTCAATGGCTGTTTCTATCCACCTATTTTAATGCGCATTTTGGAATATCGCATAAAAAAACGCTGGTATGAAATGCCAAATGTTCATAAATTCTCAAAATGCATATTAATAATATGCACATAACCGAGCAGATTAAACGTTTTATCAGATAAGAAAACATGCGCATAAATTATGATGGAAACATATTTACTGAATAAATTCCACCATGTGCATCAAAATAGGTCATAATATAATTAATATAGGTATAAATATGCTGCCATTAAGTCACATAATTGATATCTTTAAGTGCCAACTCGATGAGTTAAAGCGTGTTGATTAGTAACTAACATAACTAATGTGATAGTTTAGCCATAAATCATAATTCTGTCATCATTGACTCAAACTTGCATGAGTTTCTTTCTTCAGTGAAACATTAAAGACATATTTCAATGTTTGGAACCAAACCGTTGCTGGTAGCCACAACTTAAAACACCCATAAATAATAATTACATGAATATGAATAATATATATTTTTATTATTTAATAATTTATTTTTAGTTACTTTTATTTTTTCAACCATAAATAATAATATCGCAGTTTTATAGTTAAAATGTCAAATAATTATTTTTAGTATATTATTTTTTGGAATATTACAACAGTTCTATTGCATTTTTTTTTATTATTTAGTAATTGCTATTTAGTTATTTTTTATAAAAAAATATTATTATTATTATATGCTAAAGAAATATTTCAATGTTTGAAACCAAACCGTTGCTGGTAGCCATAAGTTAAGGCAACTATAAATAATAATATCGCAATTTTATAGTTAAAATATCAAATTATTATTTTTAGTATATTATATTTTTTATTTACAGTAGAATATTACAACAGTTCCATTGTATTTTTGGTTTTAGTATGTAATAATTTATTTTATTTTTATCAACCATAAATAATAATATCGCAATTGTATAGTTAAAATATCAAATAGTTACTTTTTAGTATATTATTTTTTAAATATAAATTGATTTACAGTGGAATATTACAATAGTTCTATTTTTGTATTTTTTTTTTTTCGTAAAAATAAACTTTGTTTTTATTTAAAAAGTTTTTTTTTTTATAAATGTAAGAAATATTTCAATGTTTGGAACCAAATTGTAGCTGGTGGAAACAATAATATGGAAATTAATAACTATCATCAACTAATTGTTTCCCAGCATTCTGCGAAATATCTTCTTTTGTGTTCAATGCAAGAATGAACATGAATTAACTAAGTTTTCTGTAGCGTGACACAACTCTTACACTAATAATCTAACGTTGCCAAAAGCATGTGATTAAAGCATCATCGTTAAGATGAGCTGCGAGTAGATCTGCTCTTTTTAGTGAATCAGTTCCAAACGATTTTAGCTGCTGTTTATAGCTGGAAGAACATTCAGCTTCCATTAAACTACTCTACCGTTCATTAATGAGACTCATTAAATCACTCAAACGTGTCTCTTTATCATGTTACAAACTATCTATCTGTTCTTTTGAACTTTCTGTTCATCTGTTAATCCTGGAAAAATCAAATGCATCAGTTTTAAAAATATTGAGCAGCACGACTGTTTTCAACATTGATAATAATCAGAAATGTTCAGCATATTATTATGATTTCTGAAGATCATGTGACACTGAAGACGAGTAAAGATGCTGAAAATACATTTCTTTGATCACAGAAATAAATTACAGTTTAATATATATTCACACAAAACAGCTCTCTACATTACAATAATATTTCACAATTTATGATATTAATATTGTATTAATTTTTCTATCAGTTTTAGTAATTTAGTTGTGTTTTTGTCATTTTAATGATTTTTTTATGTCTATATGATTATTATTATTTTTGTTTTTTGTTTTAGTAACTTAGTGTTATATATATTTTGCATTTTAATGATATAAAAAAAAATGCAAATCATCATATTATAATAATTTCTCGTGACACTGAAAACTGGATTAATGGTGCTGAAATAAATGACAGTTTAATATAGATTCACACAGTAAACATCTGTTTTAAAGGACTAAACTATGTCATAATGTTCCAGTATTTGTGATGATATAAATGCAGAAGAGACTGCGTGTGTAGTGTGGTTGCTTCAGGAACGAGTGCATTCGGACCAGACGGGAACCACTGATAGTGATGTGAAGGCAGCATTGGTTTGTGATCGACTCCTTTCGCTCCTCCAGCGCTCTCAGTACACGGACCGGACCTCAACAGCGCACACTAGAAAGTACACACTTGTCTTCAGCAATAACCCTGTGGAAGGAAGCGTCTCGATCCGTGCGCTTTGGCCCGGACACGGCTCGACCTGGCCTTGTGGTTCCGTCTGTGATCTTCTGCTCGTTTTAGCGTTTAATGACGGTTGTAGCTGCAGTATATGACGTAGTCGTTGGGAATTGTCAAGATGTCATATTTTTCTACATGAGGTCAGATTGTTTTATATACAAGTGTTTCACATATAGCAGTATATAGATTATATATAACTCTCTCTCTCTATATATATATATATATATATTATATGATTTGAGTCCAGGAGAGCTTGCTTTGTCTTGTTTTCTAGTATTAATATCTAAAGATTTTTGATGGATTTACTGTACAAGTGAAATTATAAAAAATATGAATTATCATAATTGCTTAAAACCAATGGGGCAAGAAAAAAAGTATTGTTTAGCTTTGAGTTAAGATGATTTTTCTTACATCCGTTGGCAGATATTGTTGCTTTTTAAGCAAAAACAAACTAAATGTTTATTATTTTTAAACCTAATATCACTTGTATCTTGATTCAAGAATCGTTAGATATTTATATTAGAGAACAAGACATAAATATGAGGTAAGAGACTCATGTTTTGCAGTGAGCGATGAATGTACGGCGCTTCATTACCGTCTCCAATCTCTCTGGTGCTAACGAGGATTTTAATTGCGATTGTTTTGCGCTGAACTTCACTGCACTCCTGGACAATCCTTGATTGTTTGGCTTCTAAAAGGCTGGTGGTGCTTTACGATGACTTTCATCACGAATTAACACTTTATGACTAATGATCTGTTATGATATTACTGCACTGTTGCAGTTCGCTGTCACAGCTTTTATAGCAATGTTAAAATCCCCAGAATTCGGTTTCTTCATCAGGTTTGTAGAAATGTGTCTCTGCAATGGGTCAGAATGAGAGTCTGATAAAAACATCACAATAATACACAGTCCATCAGTTATCATCTGGAGAAGACAAAAGATGAAACTAATCCAGCATTAAGATGTTTTTAACTCAAATACTAGTCCATAATACCATAAGAACGTTTCTATAATGTTATGAAAATGCTATTTCTGAATGTTCAAAATGTAGTTTTTGAAAAAAGCCCACTTTTTTCTTTTTATACAAACATTAAATTGTATCATTTTCCAAACATTATAGAAACGTTACTTTTGAATGTTCTCTGAAACAAGTGTAACATTTAAAAGAGAACTTTAGATGAACGTTCCAAATAAAAGGTTTTAGTAAGAACGGAGGCGTAAACAATGTATGAATAATGTTTTGAGGACATTAATAAAGACCAGATAACTTTGAATGAATGTTCTGTTGATGTTTCTGGAGTAATGTTAGTTCTGAGAACATTCTCTGTAGCTGATAATCTATAATAACTCTTCCTCAGTGATGAAGTGTTCTGGTCTGAATCAGGAGAGAAATCTGCACAGATCAAAACAGCTCTAAACTAATATGTGACTGGATTTTGATGCGAGTTATTATGGGTTATGGACATTAAAAACATCTTAATGCTGGATTAGTTTCATCTTTTGTCTTCTCCAGATGTTAATTGATGGACTGTGGATTATTGTGATGTTTTTATCAGACTCTCATTCTGACGGCACCCATTCACTTCCATTGTTGAGACACATTTCTACAAACCTGATGAAGAAACAAACTTGTGTGATGCATTTTTGGGCGAACTACCTTTAATTAAAAACCCAGTGTAAACATGTTATTGATGAAAGTTATATCTATAAAGCACATCCCCAGAACAAAGGTATTTGGATGCTAATCGTTACACGTATGCCTGCACACCTCACACTGTGCATCTCTGAGCATGATAAGCTAAGCACTTGACAAAGCTTCGTATTGCAGGGTTTAGAGACACAATAGCTCTACTTTACCTCACACGCTGTAGAAGAGACCTCAGTTCATGACCGTATTTGTTTACCGGATGACCTCTCGCTCGTTCGAAACCGCCGCGGCTTGACTGTTCGATCGCTAGGACGCTAGAAACGGGGCTTCGTTGCAGGAGCCAGATTCATCTCTGCAACAGATTAGCTAAAAATGAACTGTATGTGTGTGGGGGCATTTTGAACAATCTTAATGCAGCTCTTTTCCATGCAAAGACAAAAAAATACATATGCACTATATTATCAAATATGATGCTTTAAGTCACTATGCACTGAATCTCCGCCACATATTAAAAATGCTGCATTGGTGCATCGCACCACGTTTCATAAACACTAAAACACCACTGATTTGAACAGAAAAGAGCTGCATGAAGATTGCATTGGATGTGAATGATCGATTCACAACTTTAATTTACATTTTTGGTTTACAAAATGAGATTTAAGTCAAATTAGACCTGAAAAGGTCTCTTTTTATTATTGCGTGGACAAAATGCTGCACATTTCTTTGTGTAACTGAAATATGCCAAATAACACAAATTTCACAACAACACAAATAAAACACATCTGTTCATATAAACAAATTAAGAGGTTGTGCTCTTTCCATTTATAAACTAGACCACTGTGTTTTAATCACGATCCAAACATGCATTTCTAATCTGAACTAGACTGTAATCCCAACATCTGAACAAACACAGACTGTGTTGTGTACGTGTATTATATTAAACATCTAAACGAAGCCCAAACGGGCTCAAAGCCACTCTGCCAGCAGGGGGCGCTTACGGAACAGCAGTGTGTACATTACAAATACATTATAACCTTAAACATAAAGGTGCTTCGATGCCATAGAAGAAGCATTTCGGACCCATTCAGTCAAAGAGCATCTCTTTCTTACCTTTTAATAACCTGCTTTTGTGAAACAGAAACATGTTAAAGCTTCTTCTATGGCTTCGTGAACACCTAAAGGCCAAAGTATACTTCACTTTGTACGCGTACAGAGCGCGTGACGCGAATCTCGTCATCAGAATAGTACGCGCAGGTTGCACATGCGCTCGTGCAGTAATTAGTTTATCCACAAGGTGGAAACGCTGCCGTGGGGGGGGTATCGGTTCACAAGGTAGCTGAAGAAAGACTGAATGGCTTCACACACCTCCGGAATAAGCTTAGACGCTGTCCGGCTTCCCAAACGCTAGCTTATGTTATACTTGGTCACGGCTAGCCTTTCCGCCGTGCTTCGTCACGCTATACGTCCCTTTGCCCCCCCGCTAGGTCAGGAGAGGTATTGCAATTTGGTGCAAAGCGTCGAACGTCTGTGTACGCTAGGAGTTGAACGACTTCGGACTTGTATGTGATTAAAGTCAAGTCGATTAGTCGCTGATGACGTCATTAATGCTCAAATAAATGACAAACACCTTGTGCACAGATATGAAATATGACACATGACTATTGCACCTATTTTGATCTTTGTGTCATTGTATTTCTCACCTGCTCGTTCTAAATCAGATACAGTAAGTAGTACAGTAAAGAGTACATTCATATATTAGCGAGAGAACGGTTGCGTGTGAATTAATTCTACCTGCAGCGTCTCTCTACTAGTAGTGAAGCTGTGCGATTTAGTTATTAAGAAATATATGCTTCAACTTTTCAGTTTCTGAGCTATTTTACCCAGAAATCACAGAACGCGTGATGTATTGTACGCGCTACTGTCTGTAGCTATGTGTGTGCGTTACAGCGCATTAGATCAGAACCTGATTACTTTACCTGTACGTTAAAACGTGCATTCTCCGAGCATCCAGTAATATAATCACACGTGTCTTGTGGAGCGCATTCAGAGTGTAAATGTGGATTTATTATCCTATAGCGCCCTCTATAGGACCAGGACTAAAGCGTCATAGCACTGAAGTCTGTGTAACGCCTAGTGTACGAGTCAAGGCTGTGCCTATGATACGCTAGCGTACGCATCAATAAAAGAAGTATATCTAAAGTGTTCAAGTCCGATCTCTGATTCATTAGCATCCCAATCGTCTCATACTTGAGCTGATTTTCACCCGGCTACGTTCATCTTTGGCTGATCTGTTGCTTTCCTCTGGAACTGCAAACTACTCGAGTCAACGTTTGGATCGAAGCGGTTTCGCTGAAAGGTTTCCGATCCGTCTGTAGTTCTCTGAGACTGAGAAAGCCCACATCACAGTCTATGCTTGAAGCGTGGCATCTCTGCGTCTCTACGTCTTCATTCTCGACCTCTCAGGTTTACACTAGTCCAAGTTTACACGCGTGGTTCGGACCGCATCGTGCTCTCAGAAGCGCCCAGTTCGATGCGTTTCAGTAAAGCGCGGCGGGATCGGTCGTGGGACTTTAGTACGATGTAGTACTGTCGGATCGTTGTCGTGTTTGTTCCTTTGTAATGAGATGTGAAGATGCTGCACCTTGTGTTTGACCTACTGAATAAAGCCTGACCTTTGACCTTACCACTGGCACGACGCACTTAGACCCGAACCGATGCTTAAACTCAAGGTGCACCGACAATCACAAATCATGAATAAAAGTGATCTTTGCATACAGACGGACGGCTTCGCTTCAATTCTTTACCTTTGCATTCATTAATTATCACATAATGAGAAAAGTCGGAAGTTTAGTCGTTGCATTAAATATTGCATTAATTGAGTATTTTAGTATTTTTTTAAATCAAGATGCGTTTACTGGAGATGCAACGCAGATGTTTTTGCTCAAAATGAGAACAAATACTGTAAAAAGCACTGAAATCTGTTTTATATTAACATCAAGTTGATTTCTTCTGAGTGCGCCGCAGATATTTCTTGTTTTAATCGTCGCTCACTTAATTTTGATCAGTTTCTCATTAAACGACTTCGTGTCATTTCGCTTCTCCAGTAAATCTATATTGATTTGAAGATGTTACAGTAAAAGATATTTTCATCTTATAGTATTTGGAAGCACATGCATGCATTTCTGATTTATTGTGAGATGAAAGCAAAAGCATTAGAAAGTGTGTTTTTAAACTGATACCTTTCGAGAAAATATTGCATTGGGTTTATTTCTGTAAAGGTCTTCGAGGACCTAGGCTAATACTGTAAATATGAATTAATATGAGATTGCATGAGTTTATTACTGGAAGTTATTATGTGTAAATCAGTCTCTAGTGAATAAAGCACAGACGCAGTGATTTAAGCTCAAACCCGCTCCAATGCATGACATTAAGCATTAAAATCTTTAGAAAACACACTTTTTTTGTAACTTGACAAAAAATATATATATTTCAGCTAATTGCCAAAATAAAATTGATTGTTTACTGAAACTAAAATCATAAAAACACTTTTAAAACATAAAAAAAAACTTTTTTTGTAACTTGACAAAAATATTAAAATATTTCAGTTAATTGCCAAGATAAAATTTCTAATTTTCATTACTGTAATTATAGAACTAAAGTTAAAACTGAAATGAAAATGAATAAAAACTATATGGACATATATGAACATTTTCTAAAAATTATACAAAAAAACAGCAAAGTGACAAAAAGTTTAACCAAAATTAAAATGAAAACAGAAAATATAGAATAAATTCTAAAATATATAATAAATATAATTACTGATTTATTTGAAACTCTATTAGCGTGTGAATCCTGAGGTTTAGTTAAATACAGCTGCCAATGCATGTCTGAATCATAGTTAACATAAACTATAAAAAATCAAATATAATACACATAAATCAAACTGAGAAATGTTGCCTTTGCAACTAACATAAAATCATTTTAAGTTGAAAACTGAATTAAAATCAATGGTAAAAAAAATGAATAGAAATGACAATAGAATTGCTGCAAGTGTAACTAAAACTAAAAACACAAAATATGTAAATAAAACCAAAACAATAAATATTAAGTAAAAAAATTAATTATTTAACTTTTTTAAATGTGAAAAGATAGAAATGATGCCTTGGCAAAGTACTAATTGGAAACAAATAATTAAAACTTACTTAAATCAAAACGCGTGAAATTTAAAACAACCAAAAACTAATGAAAATGATAAAAACTTGTGACAAATTTACAAATATAAGCAACATATTCATATAAATATTTATTGAAAAAGTAACCAATAACTATTTGAATAAAAAATATAAATGACTAAATATAAATGTATAAACTATTAATTAAAATACTGTAAAAAGTTGACTTAACTTAAAAAATTAAGAAAACCCTTTGCCTTAAAATTATTAAGTAAACAATAATTAAAAGAAAAAAGTTATGTGAACTTGACAGCTCAGTTAAATTAATATATTTTTTTAATTATTATTTACTTTATAATTTTAAGTTAAATGGTTTTCTTAATTTTTTAATTCCCTTTTTTCAGTGTATTCTCGATTCTGTCGTTCTGTGGCTGGTGTTTCATTTTCTCAATCTATCAATAATCTAAATAATATTTTGCAATATTACTGTATTTTCATCATATAAATGCAGAAATGTTCTTTGTTCCCAAAAACACATTGATATGCAAATTAGATACAGTTCATAGATACATTGTATATCATGAGAAAACCCGTTTATGGCCATTTTACAGAAAGATAATATCGAATCATATTTAAGATTCATATTTATACAAAGTTTGGAAAAAAACTATACATGTATTGGTGATCTAAAAAAGCTATTGTTTTTGCCTATGCATGTTCATTCATGTCTTTTATTAATTTTTGTAATAATTTGAGTCCTGATGTCGTCTACCGAGGATATAGCATTACTTATAAATGAAATATTATTATAAAAATCATATTATTTTTAATGCTCTAAACAATGTAAAGACAATTAATTTTTTCCTAAAACTTTTTCTTGGGTCTTAAGAAGTTAAGAATATGATTCATATTTATTCATACGGTATCAACGAAGCATGATCAACCAGCTCCAAAAACAAGCACATCGATTATTAACCGATTAATAAATCAATAATGCACGAGTCGACGATTAGATCATTTATTTGAGTCTATTTACAGATGTTCCTGTACATTACTGTAAACATATTTCACCACTTTGACAAAACATCATAACAGTTATGATTCTGATCATATTTCATCATCAAATGAAACACGTTGTCACGTATAGTTCATACATCAGATTGTCATCATTACAACATCATAATCATATTTACAGTCAAAACATCATATGTACAGTATTAGATCAAAGAGTTTATAAGCCGTTTTAATGCTTTTATTTTATGTTGCATGAGTGCTTTAATGTAGAGGACTGGTTTAATATGTAACAATTTCATATTTTCATTTTATTTGATAGATATTGTCCTAAAGTATTCGTGAAGCGTTGTGTGTTGTGTTTGCAGATGAATGAACGCACTATTATTTGACAGATACTTCGGTGGTGGAAATTAATTATATACATTTTAATCATAAAATCAACACATATGTAGGAATAATTAACAATGAACTGAAAATTAATATTTACACAAGATGCTTTATTTAAGTATTTATTTACTGTAGTTACTAAAACTGAACCTAAACGATTTTTATTTAAGTTTTATTTAATTTTGTAACTTGACAAAAAAAATTACAATATTTAATGTTTGCCAAAATAAAATTGATCTTTTACTGAAACTAAAACCATTAAAACACTTTTAAAACATTAAAATCTTAAAAAAAAAAATTGTAACTTGACAAAAAAATATATATATTTCAGCTAATTGCCAAGATAAAATGTATAGTTTTCATTAATGTAATTATAGAACTAAAGTTAAAACTGAAATGAAAATGAATAAAAACTATATGGACATATATGTTATAAAAATTTAAAGTTCTAAAAATGATACAAAAAACAAGCAAAATGACTTAAAATTTAACCAAATTTAAAATGAAAACATCAAATATAGAAAATAAAAGCGATTCAAAATATTAATAAAACTTATAATAGCATCTCAGTGATACTAAAATAACACTGTTATGAAGATTTTACACGGTTTATTAAAATAAAATATAATTATGCTTTATGTAGTGAACTAAAAACTTTAAAAAACATTACAAAAAATTAAAAACACATTTTTGTTACTTGGAGAATATTTTTTTTTATTTCAGCTAATTGCCAAAGATAAAAATTCTAATTTTAATTTAGTTACTAAAAATAAAAAATATTAAAACTCTATGTATTATGGATATTTATAAAAAACTACTAATGACAAAACAACAACAGAATGACTTAACCAAAATGAAAATATAGAAATAAAAGTGCTTATGAATATGAATATAATGCTATGTTTGCAGATTTGAGGTGTTGGCTCGTTTGTAAATGTCCGTGTGAAGCGTGGCGGATGACTCCCGGGCGTCAGAACTCGTCTTCGGAGCTGTCCGCCAGCAGCATGGCGTTGTCTGGACCGCTGGGCACTTCTCTGGGAGGCTAAACATCAGCAACGGTCAACACATCACACCGTTATCAGATCACGCGTGCAGCACACAGTCATCACCAGTGTCGGGGAACGCATTACAAGTAACGCCAGTTACGTCATAATAGTACTTTTTCAAGTAACTAGTAAAGTAACGCATTACTTTTTAATTTACTAGAAAATATCTGAGTTATTTTTCTCCATTTATTGATGACAGAGCGCCGTGTGAACATGATCTTACTGTAGTAGACTAAATATGAATGTGTATTAATTCATCCCACTCACAAAAAACAGATTCAGTATTCATCAAAATGAATTAAAACAGTGAAATACAAACTCAGAATATGACACAAACCTGCAATAATTAAATATGTTAAACAACACAAATATATCTAATCTCATTTTATTAACCGATGTGTTTGCTGATCTTTGATGATCAGTTCAATCATAATAATAATAAACATGACTTTAGATAAACTATCATTGTGTTTTATTGCTGAAGAGTGTTGAACTTCTCCTGTGTTCTTCTGTACAGACGTGATTTACTCGTCCTTCAGTCTGAGGTTTATTCAGGACACTTTTTGGTGTGAAAGCTTTTATATTTGCTATAAATATAACTTCTTGTATTAAAAACAAACAATCAAGCCCTGCTCATATTTAAAAAGTAACGCAAAAGATAGTAACGCATTACTTTCCATAAAAAGTAACTAAGTAACGTAATTAGTAACTTTTTTAGAGAGTAACACAATATTGTAACGATTACTTTTAAAAGTAACTTTCCCCGACACTGGTCATAAGCAGCACAGCTATATTTGCATACGATACATTGTATGGGTCAAAATTATACATTTTTATTTTATGCCAAAAATCATTAGATATTAAGATCATCTTCCTACCGTAAATATATCAAAACGTAATTATTGATTATGAATATGCATTGCTAAAATCGTAATTTGAACAACTTTAAAGATGATTTTCTCAATATTTAGATTTTTTTGCACCAGATTTTCAAATATTGTCCAAACCATGCATCACTGGAGATATGATTTATTAATCTTCAGATGATGCACACATCTCGTGACTGGTTTTGTGCTCCAGGGTCACTCTGATTGGCTCTGAGCGCCGTACCTTCCTCCTCTGGTGTTTGAAGCTGTGCCTCCTCTTGCGATGGAGGACTCGGATGCTGTACAGAGCGCCGACCAGCAGAAGAGCTCCGGCTATTCCGATCCCGACCGGAGCCAGCATCCCCGAAACATACCCCGCCTACGAGAGAGCAAAGAGTCAGGCCTTTCTCAAAGACCGCCTTCTGCTCAGCAGCACTGTGTTTATAGCATCACAAATACTGGAACATTATGACACAGTTTAGTCCTTTAAAACAGTGAATCTATATTAAACTGTCATTTATTTCAGCATCATTACTCGTCTTCAGTGTCACATGATCTTCAGAAATCATCATAATATGCTCAACATTTCTGATTATTATCAATGTTGAAAACAATATTTTTGTGGATATTTTTAAAGTTTAAGATAATTATGTCTCTTATGTTAACCAAGGCTGTATATATTTTATAATATATAATATAATTTTATATCATATAATATTTAGTGCTACACAATGATTAATTGCATCCAAAATAAAAGTTTTGTTTATATAACATACGTGTTTATATTTATGATGTACTGTATATATAAATACATAACATATAAACTATATTAATACATGTACATATTTCTAAATGTAGAAATGTGTCTTTATATATACATAATACACTTTTATTTTGGATGCAATTAATTGTGATTAATCATTTGACAGCACTAATTAATATTATATTATATAAATATCAGTTTTGATATACTAGCATTCAAAAGTTTGGGGAAAGTTTTGTTTTTAAAGGGAATTCATTTTTTATATATTATTTTTTTTGCAAAGATGCATTAAATTGATGAAAAGTGTCAGTAAATATATTTATAATATTTCTGTTCATCTGTGAATCCTGAAAATAAAATGCATCAGTTTCCACAAAAATATTGTGCAGCACGACGTTGATAATATTCAGAACTTTCTCGAGAAGCATATTATTATGATTTCTGAAGATCATGTGACACTGAAGATGAGTAATGATGCTGAAAATACAGATTTGATCACAGAAATAAATTACAGTTTATTATATATTCAAACAGAAAACAGCTGTTCTACATTACAATAATATTACACAATTTATGATATTAATATTTTATAAATTTTTCTATCAGTTTTAGTAATTTAGTTGTGTTTTTGTCAGTTTAATCATTTTTTAAAGTCTTTATGATTCTTAATTTCTTTTGTTTAGTTTTAGTAACTTAGTTATATATATATATATATTTAGCATTTTAATGATATAAAAAAAAATGCAAATCAGCATATTATTATGATTTCTGAAGATCACGTGACACTGAAGACTGCAGTAATGATGCTGAAATAAATGACAGTTTAATATAGATTCACACAGTAAACATCTGTTTTACATAACAATAATATTTCATAATTTGACTGTATTTATGACGCAGTTTTGTTATTTGTGATTTGTGCAGTGAGCCGTACCTTCTCTCTTATGAGCTCAACCCAGCTCCGCACTGCAAACAACAGACAGAGAACGAGCTCGTTATTAAAGATGATTGACAGATGAGAAGATCATAAGCGTGGCTGGTTCTCACCCAGGCCCTGGTGCCGCTGCACCCAGACCGGAGGAGGAGGACGAGTGATGGTGCTCTCTTTCAGGTCCTCCTCCTCAGAGTCCATCTCCTCCTCCTCTTCATCGTCGGGCGTCTCTGTAAGACCGAGACATGAAGCACCGTCTCTTTCTCTAGTATCAACATCCAGACATTCTTCAATCAACATGCATGTACTTGACAAGTCAAATTATTAATTAATTAATCTTGTTTTCAAATGATCAAAATTGTGTTCGTTTTTGCTTAAAACAAGTAAATATATATCCGCCAACGGGGCAAGAAAAATCTAATTCAAAGCTAAACACGAGTTTTTTCTTGCTCCATTAGCAGATATTTTCACTTGTTTTATGCAAATATGAACAAAATTATGATTTTCTTTTACAGAAAACAAGTAATTTTACATGTACAGTAAATGCATCTTGATTCAAGAATGTTTCGATATTTATGATAGAAAACAAGACACAAATACTAAGAAAATCTTTTTTGCATTGTTGTGGATTTCAATTACATATTTTTAAAGGCAATGAGTTTTTTCTCTTACCATAAATGATATCCATAAGCCATAAATCTCCACTTCAGTAGCACTTACACACTTTATATTTGTATTCCTATACTCTATATCCTGACGGTTTTTATTCATATATAATCTGCTTGATTATATACATTTATTCTCCCCAAAATTGTGAAAATATATTGTTTTCTGTCCGTTCTATGTATTTTATGAATTATTGAGTGACACAAATTGAGTTTACAATAAGGTTCGTTAGTTAACAACATTAGTAAACATGAACAATACTTCTGCAGTATTTATTAATCTTAGTTCATGTTAATTTCAGCATTTACTAACGCATTATTAAAATCAGCTAACATGAACGACTGTATTTTCATTAACTAACATTAACGAAGATTAATATATAGAGTTATAAATGCATTGTTCATGGTTTGTTAATGTTAGTTAATACATTAGTTAACACATCAGTTAATACATTAGTTAATACGTTAGTAAACTGACTTTCAGTGTTTAGATTTTTGTTTGCAAATTAGCACATAATTGAATAATGCCTCATTTGCATATTTAAACCGAACATTTTAGACAAAAATATACAAAGAAATGTGCAATTTTCAATGTAATGAATCAGCTGGGTAAGTAATGAGATAATTATTAGTTAATTATTTAACACAATGTGAGCTAACATGAACGACTGTATTTTCATTAACTAACATTAACAAAGATTAATATATAGTGTAATAAATGCATTGTTCATTGTTTGTTCATGTTAGTTAATACATTAGTTAATACATTAGTTAAAACATTAGTTAATACATCAGTTAATACATTAGTTAATACATTAGTTAATACGTTAGTAAACTGACTTTTAGTGTTTAGATTTTTGTGCTAGAAATTTATGCAAATTAGCACATAATTGAATAATGCCTCATTTGCATATTTAAACCAAACATTTTAGACAAAAATATACAAAGAAATGTGCAATTATCAATGTAATGAATCAGCTGGGTAAGTAATGAGATAACTATTAGTTAATTATTTAACACAATGTGAGCTAACATGAACGACTGTATTTTCATTAACTAACATTAACAAAGATTAATATATAGTGTAATAAATGCATTGTTCATTGTTTGTTCATGTTAGTTAATACATTAGTTAATACATTAGTTAACACATTAGTAAATACATTATGAAATGTATGCAAATTAGCACATACTTAATTTAATAATGCCTAATTTGCATATTTAAACCAAACATTTTAGACAACGTGTAATACAAAACATCTTTGCCGTTATCAATGTTTTTAATCAGCTGGGTAAGTAACGAGATAATCATTAGTTCATTATTTTACCCAGTGTCTCGTGTTAAACCCTTGCGTTTACAAACCTTTAGTTTTGGGATCTTCCGAGTCGGTCTGTGGTTTTGACGTGACCCCCAGAGCCTGATGGGTAACGGCGCTCTGTGTGATGTCATCACCTGCTGGACCAATCAGAATGCTCGAATAACTACACAACTTTTAATCATTTACAGGATATAAACAATCTGTATCGTGCATGTTGTGTGTGTAAAGCCATGAAACCCAAACACAAACATTTGAGCACTTTCAGTGGGATTCTTTGAATGGTAACAAGTGTCAGTGAATGGGTGCCGTCAGAATGATTAGTCTTCTCCAGATGGAGTGGTGTGGATTATTGTGATGTTTTTATCAGACTCTCATTCTGACGGCACCCATTCACTTCCATTGCTGAGACACATTTCTACAAACCTGATGAAGCACATTTTAATTTGTATTGAACTATTTCTATGATTTGTGAAGAATCATAAACTTTTGAGGATCACCGAGCACCTTAATCCAGAGAACTGAAGTGAAGCTGTGGTGTAGTGTTGTATGCACTCGTGATGTAATTGCACAGTGACTCCACTAGAGGGCCACCTTGGGTTGACTGCATGGGTTATATATGGGTTCAGGTTCTGAGATATGTAGTTTATGGGATACACTGCAGCAGAAGAATCTCTACAATCGCTGCTGTTATATACTCTCACGTCGTGTCGTCCCATGATGCTCCTCTGCCGGACGGGGCTCTCTCGCTCCTGAGAGACGGATGGAAGAGCGGTCCGTCTCCATGGACACCATCCGGTCCAGCTCAGCATCTCCCGTGGTTACGGTGACAGACGGTTGGGATGATGCTGCGTCCTCGAGCGGCTCAAAGATCAGAGGAAGGTCTTCGGAGGACATGGTGGCCTCGGTGCCGACGTCTTGAGACGAGGGCGAGACGCTCACGTCCTCTGGAGACGCAAATACACTGATTTACAAGATAAACACCATATCTGATTCTCAGAAAACCCCTGCAATCTTACTACAGGTCTCATTCATGTTTTAAACTACATTTGATTTTATATCTTCTGTTTTCGGAATAAGTTTTAGTATTTTTTTGTGGCATTTTTATTATTTTAGTTCTTTAAATGTCTAGCTTTAGTTTAGCTTGAGTTTATGTTATTTTACTACATCTAATAATTTTTTTAATGTATTTGAAATGAATCATAACTGAAATGTAATTGAAATAAAATAAATTTGTTTTTGAGAATATTTTAGTTTTAAATTAAATAAAGTTCAAATATTTAATTTTATTTCAGTAAAGTTTATTTTATTACTAATAACATTTAAACTTAGTTATTTTATGTGTGTTTTTTATTTGTATTAGTTTATTGTATATATTTATTTTTATTTCAGTTTTATTTATTTTAGTCCATCAAGGTAAACTAAATTAACAATATTGTATTTGAAATTAAATGTAACTAAAATGTAACTGAAATAAAATAAGTTTGTTTTTTAAGAATATTTTAGTTTTAAATTAAATAAAGTTAACATATTTTATTTCAGTTGAAGTTTATTTTATGACTAATAACATTTAAACTTTTAGTTATTTTTTATGTGTTTTTGTCATTTATGTTAGTTTTTTAACATGTCTATATAGTTTTATTCATTTTTATTTCATTTTTATTTCAGTTAAAATAAATGAAAATGAGAAATATTGTATTTTAAATGAAATGTAACTGAAATAAATAAGTTTGTTTTTTAAGAATATTTTAGTTTTAAATTAAATAAAGTTAAAATATTTTATTTCAGTTGAAGTTTATTTTATTATTAATAACAGTTCAAATTTTAGTAATTTTTTATGTGTGTTTTAATTATTTGTATTAGTTTATTTTTATTTCAGTTTTATTTATTTTAGTCCATCAAGTTAAACTAAATGAAAAAAATGAAAAATATTGTCTAGGCAACTATAACTGAAATAAAATATATATATTTTTTACATTTCATTTGAATGTTTATTTTATTCCCAGTAATAGTTTTAAGTTATGTTTTTTTGTTAATGTCTATATTTGTAGTTTTATTTGGCGTCTAGCTGAAGTAAATAACTCTCGTGCAGTTATAAGTTATGTTTTTTTGTTAATATGTCTATATTTGTAGTTTTATTTGGCGTCTAGCTGAAGTAAATAACTCTCATGCAGTTATAAGTTATGTTTTTTTGTTAATATGTCTATATTTGTAGTTTTATTTGGCGTCTAGCTGAAGTAAATAACTCTCGTGCAGTTATAAGTTATGTTTTTTTGTTAATATGTCTATATTTGTAGTTTTATTTGGCGTCTAGCTGAAATAAATAACTCTAAAGCAGTTTGAAGTTATGTTTTTTTATTAATATGTCTATATTTGTAGTTTTATGTGGCATCTAGCTGAAGTAAATAACTCTCGTGCAGTTATAAGTTATGTTTTTTTATTAATATGTCTATATTTGTAGTTTTATGTGGCATCTAGCTGAAATAAATAACTCTCGTGCAGTTTTAAGTTATGTTTTTTTGTTAATATGTCTATATTTGTAGTTTTATGTGGCGTCTAGCTGAAGTAAATAACTCTCATGCAGTTATAAGTTATGTTTTTTTGTTAATATGTCTATATTTGTAGTTTTATGTGGCGTCTAGCTGAAGTAAATAACTCTCGTGCAGTTTGAAGTGAACACTTTGAGAGTCTGTGTTCATGTTTGATAAACACTGCATGCGTTTCAACAGCAGCATGACACAAGACATCAGATAGTGTTTAATGTTGAAGCAAACCCCTTCAGCGCTTGAGTTCTGTGCTGCAGACGCCTCGTTTAGCAGTCAGCTCCACTTTCTCTTAAAATAGAGATTAATTAGGCTGGCGTCCGCTGGGGTTCAGACTCGGCACGTTCAGTGTGATTGACTCTCATCCCTCTCAATACTGACTCAATCTGTGTCATCACCCACGAGTATTACAGCATCACCTCCATCCAGGATAAAGATGTGTTATTCTCTGAAGCTGATGGGATATTTGATGATTTTATTACTTTACTGTGTTTATTGTGTGTTTTTAATGACTCAGATTGGTCGACAGACGTTGTGCAATATAAATAAATTGTCATTATTCGCTTGCATTGGAAAGAAAACTCAGAAAAGAGAAAATATGCTCAAGAGACCAAATCTGTGCATTATTGATATATTCTGATATATTAATGCTTTAAATCAGAGTTATTATAGTTCACGCAAAACTCAAATTATAATCATTAAAGCATATTTTTGATGATAAACTTACACTTATTTTATTTCAGCTAGGATATATTTCTTATTTTTATTTAGGGGAACTTAAATAAAAATGAAATTACAATTTATTAAATTTGTATATTTAAAAAAATATGAAAAACTGATAAAAATGACAAATGCGCAACTTAATTATTAAAATGCTGACTAAAATGAAAGAAGAAAATGTTCATATAAAAACTTTTAAAAAATATAATATCTTATAAAAAAAAATCTGTTTTATGCATTATGTCTTTTATTAAATTTCAGTGTTTAGTTAATTGGTTTTAGTTAGAGTTCAGAAATAGAAATGCTGTCTTGACCACTAGTTAATATAAAGTCATTTTTTAAATATATTTTATGTTTATGTTAATTTGATATGAAGTAATTGAATGATAATAACCCTGATATGTATTCATAACTCTGAATATGAACTCCAGCGTTTCTCATCAGATGATCATATGATTTATATTTACATATCTAAGCATTCTTGAATCAAGATTAATCTACTGTACAAGTAAAATAACTTAAGATATGATATCTTGTTTACTGTAAAAAATAAATTGTGTTCATTTTTGCTTAAAACAAACAAAACTATCTGCCAACGAGGCCAGAAATATATTCTTGTTTAGCTTTGAATTATGATTTTTCTTCACGCCATAACAACATTTTGATTTATTTTTGTTATTTTAATAAAAAAATGACCTATTTTATGTATTTATTTTGAATTAAAAGACAACCCTGGAGCACAGACGCAGTCATAAGCAGCACAGGTATATTTATAATACACTGTATGGCTCAAAATTATACATTTTTCATGTATTCCAAAAATCATTAGATATTAAGATCATGTCCCATGAAGATATTCCTACCGTAATATATCAAAACTTAATTATTGATTAGTAATATGCATTGCTAAGAATTAATTTGAACAGCTTTAAAGATGATTTTCTCAATATTTCTATTTTTTTGCACCCTTTCAAATATTTTCCAAACCATACATTAATGGAAATATGATTTATGCATAATGCATAAATCTCAATTGCAGAAAAAATGACCCTTATGACTGGTGCTCCAGAGTCAAATATCTGAATGATTTGGCTTGTCAAGTACATGCATCCTGACTGAATACCGTTCAGATGTGTATAAAGGTGTTTGGCACCTGCTCTCAGACGATCCGCCTCCGTCCAGGTGTCCGAGGCATCCAGCAGACTGGCGCTGAAGCTGGCTCCGGAGTCTAGCGGCACAGCTGAAGCATGTCTTCTGTCCTCCTCAGAAGAGTTGATGGGCTCCAGATCTCCAGCAGGAGGCGTCGTCAGCGAGAGAGAGACCAGAGAGTCTTTATCTTCTCCGTGCTCCAGGTTCTCCGGTGAGACGGCCCGGCTGACGAGACACAGCGCCGCACACAGGAGACTCGGGAGAGTTGCACCGGGGGACATCGCATGAAGTCCAAACGACTCGAGAGCGAAGCTAAACGTGTGCAGACTGTCCTGGAGAAGATGACATGCTAACTCAAGACCTCGCAGAGATATACTCTTACAACTCTTCTTCTATCAACCGGTGGGTCCACTTGCCTGTACATGTTTAACACAGTAATATCTCAGTCAGAACCTGAAGCCATCTTAATATATCTCGTTTGAAAGCTTATTTGGTGACTGAATATTTTACAGAGCGACTGTGATTTATTAATTTGTAAGAAGAGAACTCGTCAGACTCAGAGAGCGAGTTCTGACCTGTACTTTGAAATAGTGATGCATGTATAAAATCATGAAAAACCTCCATTCATGTTCAAGTGTTTAAAAGATAACATTCATTCAGTTTTTCTAGAAAATTTCTAAAATGTAAATAAAAAACAATAGTTTTTTTGGCGCAGCGTGGACTATTCCAGGGTTATTGTCACATGTCTTTTATGTATTTTTTTAGAGGTTGATTTGAAATCAAATACTGCCGTAATACTCTTGATCTGAATGTGATGTCTACGTCATAAATATTGAGAAAAGTAAGGAAAAACATGTTTCGGATCACTCGAGCCTTATATGGAAGTGGAGACTAATGGAGCCGCCCTTATATGGTCACTAATGGAGCCGCCCTTATATGGTCACTAATGGAGCCGCCCTTATATGGTCACTAATGGAGCCACCCTTAGACAGTCACTAATGGAGACGCTCTTATATGGTCACTAATGGAGCCGCCCTTATATGGTCACTAATGGAGCCGCCCTTATATGGTCACTAATGGAGCCGCTCTTATATGGTCACTAATGGAGCCACCCTTAGACAGTCACTAATGGAGCCGCCCTTATATGGTCACTAATGGAGCCGCCCTTATATGGTCACTAATGGAGACGCTCTTATATGGTCACTAATGGAGCCGCCCTTATATGGTCACTAATGGAGCCGCCCTTATATGGTCACTAATGGAGACGCCCTTATATGGTCACTGATGGAGACGCTCTTATATGTAACTAATGGAGACGCCCTTATATGGTCACTAATGGAGCCACCCTTAGACGGTCACTAATGGAGACGCTCTTATATGGTCACTAATGGAGCCGCCCTTATATGGTCACTAATGGAGCCACCCTTAGACGGTCACTAATGGAGACGCTCTTATATGGTCACTAATGGAGCCGCCCTTATATGGTCACTAATGGAGCCGCCCTTATATGGTCACTAATGGAGCCACCCTTAGGGGGTCACTAATGGAGCGCCTTAGGTCACAATGGAGCGCCCATATGGTCTAGAACAGCGTTCTAAACATGGTCACTCGCGATGCGGACACCCTTATATGGTCACTACACATTGAAAACAATGTGTCATTTGAAAGACATGCGCGACTATGGTCACTGATGGAGCCGCCTTTATAGGATCACTAATGGAGACGCCCTTATATGGTCACTAATGGAGCCGCCCTTATATGGTCACTGATGGAGCCGCCCTTATATGTATGATCAACAATACATGGAGACACCCTTATATTCACTAATGCCAAAATCCTTAGATATGGTCACTAATGAAGATATTCCTACCATATATATGGTCACTAATGATTTAGTAATATGGTCATTGCTAATGGAGCATTAATGGATTACAACTTTAAAGCTGATTTTCTCAATATTTAGATTTTTTTGCACCAGATTTTCTAATATTGTCCAAACCATACATCAATGGAAATATTAATTATTCAGATGATGTATAAATCTCATGACTGGTTTTGTGCTCCAGGGTCACATATGAAGAATAGAATTCACAAAGGAACAAAAAATGTATTATTATCGAAAAATTGGTTGTGCAATATTTTATAGCACACTTAAAATGAGCTATATAGGCTGTAAAAATAATAATAATAATAAGAAGATGAATAACTGGTGAATGCATATTCGTGTTATGTGCTGCATGCATTCAGTTCTGCAGCAGTAACTTGACACACAACCAGTGTCTAAAAATAGCACAATGCGTCCTACTCTATCATGCAGTCACGTGCATTCATCAGTGTCCTATAAAACACACATTATGATGATATGAATACATGCATGTTCTCTGTCCTCATCACGGTCAGAATATGCTGCGTAGCCTCGCGAGTCACACGCGTTAATGCACGCAGACGCCGCGCGCTCAACTTCATTCTGAAGTACACGAACAGAAGGACGCTAATGATTCTCATCCTCACCTGCGGTGTGTGAACGCGTCGTCAGTGTCTGTCCAGCGCTCTCGCGGTGCTCCTGTCACCCGTTACCGGTGTTTAGCGGCTTTATAGCGTGTCTGCGTCAGATCGAGCTGCGCCGCAGACGCGCAGTCACGAGGATCGGCGCCGCAGACGCGCAGTCACGAGGA